>JAJOOD010071777.1:0-61548 GCA_029582525.1 Solanum tacnaense
GAGATGTGTGAACCTTGCTTTAACTCTTTTGAGCCTTATCCTTTTCTTGGAAGAAACTTGAACAATTGTGACCCCTCTTTATCTATTCACCCATAACTCTCATGAAGTATGGTTTGTTTGAATAGCCAACTTAGGCCAAAATCATATGTTTGGGGTGTGGTGAATAGAGAAGGAAAATTAAGAAGTGTGAGAAATCCCCCTCTGAGAATGGTTTAAAAAAATATGGAACCCGTCCATTTAAAAAAAAAAGAACAGAGAAAAGAAACAAAGAAAAAGAATGAAAAAGTTGTGAAATAAGTAATTAAGATTGCAAAAGAAATGGGGTATCCAGTAATTCATAAGATGTTGAATAATGAGGTAGATTATGAGCATGTTTGAAATATTAAAGAAAGGGAGGGAGGTGATTTTAAGGCCACACTTCATGAGGGTAGCATCCACTGAGCCTAAATGGCCATACCTTTACACTCATCCCCGTTACAAGCCTAGAAAAGACTTTTGTGATCTTGAGTGAGCTGAAACAAGTGTTGATTTGAAAATAAGGGCAAACCTATAGGCGAAGTCATGCATGTGTTCATCTTTGTGAGTGTGAGAGTCGTATGTGATTCCAAAACTACAAATTGTTGAAGGACTTTGTGTGAATATTGAATCAACCTTTTTGTGTGGGCATTTGAGTACCTGTGTTGAGCTTGAACTTGTATTTGAAGAAAGTATTGTGAACATGAGCATCATTGATAACGGTGAGTCACAATTTGAATCTTTGAGTGCACAATTTATCATTGAATGAGTAAGTTGAGCCTTTTTTTGTGCATTCATGTTGAGTCATATGCAGCAATATCTAAGACATCCTTCTTGAACTGCTGAACTTGAGTTTTACTTGAGGACAAGCAAAAGTTTAAGTTAGGGGTGTTGATAAGTCCTAGATTTGGACTCATTTAGGGCTTTGTTTATATATATATTTAGTGCCCTAAAATACCTAATTTGTGCCATGAACTATTGTTAAATCCTTGATTGAGGAATGAAGCAAAGACACTAATAGGCAAAAAGGAACAACACAAGCTGAAAAAGGGGAGAAAAGCAAGCCTGAGGATCGCTAAGAGAACTCAGCGAATCGACGAGTTGCCCCTAGACTACCTAATTTTACAGAACACTGAGTAAGAAACAGGAAAAATTTAGGCAAACAACGTTTCTATCGGTGAACCGCCGACTGCATCGGCGAATGAAAATGGTACCGCCAAACGCTATGATCAAGACGAAGATAAAATTGAACTGGCGAGCTAAAGGACTAAGAGGCGCATCGCGGAAGTGAACGGTGATGTAACGACCCAGGGGTACACCCTAGATGTAACATGATGTACTTGACACCGAAGGGGTCTCATACAAGCCCTTAGTGTATCCTGAACATAAGATACTCGAAAAATATGGGAAAATTTAAAACTTTTCTTTACAGTCGAAATCATTTTCATAAAAGCAAGCGGACGCCTTTCTATACTTTCTCTCAAACCATCTAATACAACTTTAGAATAAAACTCTTGGGATACAGCCCATACAATAGTCTCAAAAACATGAATTACAGACATAAGGGAAATTGTGGGTTTTGTCCTCGAAGCTATGAGGACTCACCAAAATCTTCAACTCCTTAGCTCCTTAGACACCTAGCTTCAAGAATACTATTCAAGTCTCCAAACCCTACATTTGATTGGAATGTAGGCAAAGTATGCGTTAGTACAAAATGTACTGAAAATGTTGGCTAGCATACTACCATAACAGCATGCAACAAGGGTTAGTTAATATAAGATATAATCCAAAATCATATGAAATACTTCATGAAACATAAACTATAAGCATAAGAGGCAATATCATAATAATAAGCAAAGTATCCAACAAAAGCATCATATAAGATTATTCCACTCTTAGTCATCTATACCAGAATAGAACTACTCCCAAGTAACCTAAAAGCATACATGTGCAATGCATGAATAGCATCCCATAATACCACCCAAGTCGAGTATCCCTTTTTTGTTATCTTAATCATAGCCTATATATATCTAGTCAAGTCTTAGGTTTTCATAAGTAGCTTCAAGTCATACTTGTGCAATGTATGAGTAAGACCCCATAACCCTACTTACACTAAGCACCACCTTAGGCCATCACACTAATAACCCTAGGATCTCATCCTTTAGCTTAACTCTCATGACCAAGGGAATCTCTCACCTATAGTCAATAATAATAAGGAAGGAAACTATAGCACAATCCTATCTATTTATATATCACACAAAAGAACACTTCCTTGAGTAACCTTCAGTCATTCGTTAGGTCATCCTACTCAAGTTGTCTAGCTAGGGACTAGTCCCTTCTTGAGTTTCATTAATAGCTTACTTCATATATACATGGGAACTATCACATTTAATCAATCATGTCATGGAAGCCAACAATCTAAACTAAACATGCATCATAAGCATAAACCATAAAAACATAAAAGGAACATACCATGGATACCTCTAAAGCATACTTGTGTAATGCATACGTAAGATCCCATACTATTACCCATACCAAGTAAAGCTTATTAATTACCCATAGTTCACAACTCATATTCTTATTTATACTACTGCACTAATTGGGACATAAGCCTTGACCGACATAGACCATGTGAGCGAACATGGAATCTTGTGTCTACCCCACACTAAAAAAGGGTTGTTCTACTTGCCGAGGGTAGAACTATATTCTTATCTTGGGTGAAACCAATAGCTAAGTAACCTATGTGGGAACATAGTTATGGGATAATGAGATTACTTCTAGAAATTCAGACTCAATTATGGTAAAAGTTTTCCACCTCATGAGATACCTACTTTTGGGAATCCGGACTCAACTAGTGTAAAGGAACCCATTTGAGAAGCCGGACTCAACTAGTGTAAAAGATTTCAAGGGGAAACCGGACTCAACTATCATATAAGCTTCCATCTTATATTCATATCCACACGGTGCTAGGCTTTAAGTCCCATTGAAATCACATTAAGTCTTGACGTAAGTAATAATTAGGAAAGGGTGTCTTGACACTCGATCCACATAACTCATACTAAAGCTCCTAGATTGATTAGGTGACACTAGTCTTCAAACCTTAGAATCACTATTTGTGATAAATCTTTCACAATTATCATGATATTCATGCCTAAGTGGGTATATGGAATCAACCTTTCAACAACACTACAACTAGGTCATGTGCACATTCACTTTACTTTCAAAGTGTCTCTAAAACATGTACTAAACTTCATACAACATGCACACTACCATGTATTGCCCCTTTCTAAGGTCCAAACTCATGTTAAATCAACACATCTAGAATGACTACATTAGACATGGATATATATATATATATTCATAGTTCAAGTAGTTCAATTACTACAAGTCTAATCCACTACTACACCTCCTTGAGTTTCAATCCAAACTTTGAACCATCCCACCTAGTGTCCAACCACTAGACAAGGATATCATCCTAACCCATATAATTCTATCACTTTATGCATCCAAACCTTCATGAAGTAAATTAGGTCGTAAGGTCTTATCATAACCATTCTAGCTAATAGTCTACCATTATCTCCTAAGCTTCACTCTTGGAGCCTTAACACACATAATTCATCATGTTGGATTTGCCCTCAAAATCCTAGAACCATCACTATGTGAGAACCCTTTTCATGTCAAGTTCATACTCATGCCTAAAATCATGTCTAAAATTCTGCTATAGACAAGGATATCATCATGACTCAAGTGATTCTATCATTTCCTACCATCTATTGTTCATAAGGTGAATTAGGTAGATAAAGGGTTTTCATCACACTTCTATTCATTGGCCTTGTATTCACATTTAGATTTTACTCTCAAATCCTTAGCATCTATAGTTAATCATATTAACTTTAGTCTAAAGCCTTAGTGATCAACATTCACAACTAAAGTCCCTACACTCAAGATTTACTTCTTACTACCTTCATTCATACCTAGAGTTCAAGGTATTTCAATCACATTATTCATTACTAGGTGATTCTAGATAAAATTAATCATAAATGTTCAACTTTAGCTTTACTAGTCAAGATCCATCATTTAAAATATAGTCTAATTCAATTCATATCTATATGATCCTAACATTGAACAATTACTACACATGAGATTTATTTAAGAAGATCACCTATGAACCTTCAATTTCACCTCTAATGGCATGATACCACAAAATATCACATTCATAAAATAGACTAGGGTTAACCATAGAAATCACATGAATTCATCATAATATCATAATTCAATGTTAAAACAATCATAATTAGATATTATCCACTAGATTGGAATCGTACCTAAACACTACCCACAATGTAGGAAGAAACCCTAGCTAGAATTGGGTTTTTGACATCACAATTGGGGGAAAACTAGGGGGATATATGGGTGGAAGAACCCATAGATGAATAATCTAAAATACCTTAATTCAAAGGCCTAATCAAGCTTGCATCAATGTAGGAAAATCTTCCCTACTCTCTTCTCTTCTTCTTTTTCTTCACTTCTAAAGAGAGAATTTCTTGGAGGGAATTAGGGTTCTTTGAAACATGAGTTAATTGATTTAGTTTAGGGGTCTATTAGGCTTATATAGGTGGTTTAATAACTAACTAACTTACCTCCCTTAACCCCTAACTAAGTAATGACTTAACCCTAAGCCGCTAACTTAAAACTAAACTTAAAAATCTGCCCCAGCCGATGAAACCTCCACCCAAGGACCATGTGTGGATCTACGGACCATACTGGTCCTTCGTGGCTGGAGTACTGAAGCTAAAAGTTGCAGGAACTTACAAGACCCACGACTTGGAGCTACAGAGCATGGATGGACCTACACCCCGTAGGTTCCATCCATAGCTCACTAAAAATTGTAGATTACGGACTGTTTGTTGGGTCCTCCTCAAGGACCCCTTAGGGGGTCCTTGGGGGGGGGGGTCGTACCTTGACGTTTAGCCTCTAAAACCTCTATTATAAGTATGGGAATTAATTTTTGATTTTAATGCTCATACGACACTCTACAACTCTTATGAAAAGCTCTAGAACTCTCTAGTTCAACTTACTAGTTTCTGGGGCTTAATATGCGAACCCGACCTAGATCGCCTAAATTTACATTGTCTAAATGAGGAAAATGTGAAGAAGAAAGGAAAATAGACAAGAACGATCGGTGAGCCGCCGAATGGTCGTTGAAGCTCGATTTTCCTCGCCGTTCATCCCTCAAAATCCATTTCTCAGATCAGTATAAATTGACTTTTGCAAGAGAGAGAAGGCATGTATTATGTTAGAAAAGTTTTTATTCATATTAGAATTTTGATTTTCGATACCCAGCTATGGAGCATGTATTATGTTTTGAATTTCCTCATTTTATGATGATTAGCTAAAACCCCAATCTTGGGGTTTGACAATGTGATTAATTGCTGAATTTGGCTTGGTGGGTGTTAGTGCTAATTCGAAGTAGGTCTTACTTATTACTGTGGTTTAACTACTCTATTCCATGTTTATTTCAATATAATTTAGTGTTTTATGCTTGCTTGAGAATGAACTGTAAAGCTAAAGTAATAAGTTGGCACACATAGTTAGTGGGTCACGATGGATTCAGCTCGAGAGAGTGAATCCTAAGACTTATGCTATGTATTTAGCTCGAGAGAGTGGATATGGTGAGGTTGTGGACTGGTCTTGATGTTTAATGCATTGAGGTTCGAGAGAACTAAATTGTAACGAGGTAGTTATTCGAGAGAAAATTGTCTTACCTAAAGTTCACCATACCCATGAAGAAATAGTAATTTGCACCCATTGAGTTGAATTTAGCAATTGGCTGGTCAATCCCCCAAGTGCCTTTCTCCTATTTGGTTGTTCTCAGTTACTTGTTAAGGATGTTTTTTGATCTACAAACCCTTTAACCTGACAATGTGTCACCCTTCAAATTTCATCAATAGCTTCTGAAAATCTCTAGTCCTTTAGCTACAAAAATCACATTTGTAACTTCATATTTGAATTCAAAATATAACTACTCTCTCTGGGATCGACCCCAACTCTTCTGTTGGGTTTTACTGCTTAACGATCGTCTACACTTGGTATCAGATGAGGTGTAGTTGATAAGGTAATCACCTGTAGGCAGCTAAATTTAGGACTGATTATCAAGCATGAGATGGCCATGAGGGCCAAGCAGGGACATACGTCCCTTCCATTCCTGGTCTTGATCACCGAGCTGTTCGGACGGGCCCTAGTTCCACAAGATGAGAAAGTGTTATAAGTCATTAATCACCCATTTTAAGTCACTTTATCACAAGACCCAAATCAAATCCCCAAATTAGTCTTCTCTCAAATATTTCTCTCTCTAGAAAACCCAAGACTTGAAAAAGAAGATATAGCTTGAAGCTAGGGTCAAGAACAAAGAATCCATTGTTGAAAGCTTGGGCTAGGGCTTTGAAATTAAGGTATGTTAGCTTATTCATCTATGGGTTCCACCTCCCACAGATCCCCCTTAGTTTCCCCAATTGTAAAGTAAAACCCAATATAAGTAAGGGTTTCTTCATACGTTATGGGTAGTGATGGGTATGATTCCAATTGGGTGGATAGTACCTAATTATGATTGATTTAGCTTTGTATAGTGATATTATGATGAATTTATGTGAATTCCATTGTTACCCTAGTCAAGTTGATGAAGTTTAATTATGTGGGTTGTTGCCATGAAAGATAAAATTGAAGGTTTATAAGTAATCTTCCAAAATCAATGTCATGTGTAGTAATTGTTCAAGGTTAGGAACATATAAACATGAATTGAACTAGAATTTGTTGAATATGAAGGATCATGATTGGTAAAGTTTAAATTAAGCCTTTATTTTAAATAATGACTAGAATGACTTACTAATTAAGAATGTGATTAAATACCTTGAAACCTAGGTATATTGATAAGATTAAGAAATAAAACATAAGAGTAAGGCTTGTGATCATAAGAGTTAAGGATTTGAGAATAAGGCTAACATAATGTGATGTTGTTGTGTATGGTTGAAATTTTATTCTCATCTACACACTTGGGCATAAATATACTCAGAGATGCAAGGTTATCTCATATAGAATGATTCTAGGTTGGAAAACTAATCACCTAAAATGAATAGAAGCATGTTAGACAAGAATAGCTTCAAATTGTGATATGTTAACCCTTCAGGTATAGGTTGACTTGGTAAGATAAGACCATCTCATGGTAGCTTTGGATTGAGGACATATACTCTCGTATGAGTAGCTTGAAATATCATTATAAGATTCTTTCATGGCACCTTGAATTAGGAGTAGCCATGGTAGCCTAGGATTGAGGAATCATATACTCTCGTAAAGGTAGCCTCAACTAGAATTTTGGAATGCCATCATGATAGCTTTACTTGGTTAGGACATGACCATTTCATGGTACCTTAGGATTGCGAAACTATACTCTCCTAAGGGTTGCTTGCATTAGCATCATGGGATGTGTTGCATGGTAGCTAGGATGGGACACTTATACCCTTTCTTGAATAGCTTGGACATGCATGATAGTATGCCGTCCATGGTAACTTGACTTACCATTATGTAGTCATGTTAGTTCGATTATTAGGCTGGTCTAGCGTAGTAGGGTGCTATTCCTTGGTAGCCTTGAATTGATGACTTGTGCTCATTCATGTGAGATGTCTTGCCTTGTACTAAGTAGAGAACTACCTTAAGTGGCTAATGGCAAAAAGTAAGGAGGGACTAGTCCCCAAATATTTAGTATGTATGATAGCCTAAAGTGGTACTTAGTGTAGAAAATAGTACGAGATGCTATTCACACATTGCACAAGTATAACTTGAAGCTATTTATGAAGTGTTCTCTTATATAGTGTAGCTTATCTTGGGTTGTTGCTATAGTCTCCTTCCAAGATGTGTTTGACAAAAAGGCAATAGTTCCCTTGTCTACATGAGTTAAGCCAATAGTGAGACCAAATAAGGGTGAATATGACTATGATGACTTCAAGGTTAGGCTTAGTGTGAAGGGTAGTATGTGATGCCTTTCACGCATTGCACAAGTGTGCTTTGAGGTTACTTAGAAGTATGGTACTTTTATGTTAGAAAGGCTTAAAATCTGACCATGCATATAGACTATGATTAAGATGACCAAAATGGGATGCTTAGCTTGGATGGTATTATGGGATGCTATTCATGCATTCCACATGTATGCTTTTGTGGTTACTTGAGAATGGTTTTATTTTGGTATAGATGACTAAGAGTCAATTATGCTTATGTGATGCTTATGTTGGAGTCAATTATGCTTATGTGATGCTTATGTTGGAGACTTTTCTTATTATGATTATGATATTTTATCTTATGCTTATAGTTTATGTTTCATGAAGTATTTCATATGAGTTTGGATTATATCTTACATTGACTAACCCTGGTCTTATGCTCTTATGATTATGCAAGCTAACATATTTAGTACATTTTGTACTAACGCATACCTTGCCTACATTCTAATAAAATGTAGGGTTTAGAGATTGAGTTCTACTCTTGGAGATAGGTTTCTAGAAGTTGCTAGGAGTTGAAGATTTTGGTGAGTCCTCATAGCTTCGTGGACGAAACCCACCATTTCCTTTATGTTTTTAATTTCATGTTTTTGAGACTATTTTATAGGTTGTGTCCCAAGAGTTTTATTCTATATTTGTAGTAGATGGTTTGAGACATAGTATAGAAAGACTTCCACCTGCTTTTATGAAAATGACTTTGATTGTAAAAAGTTTTAAATTTTCCATATTTTCTATTACCTATGTTTATGATATGCTAAGGGCTTGTATGAGACCCTTTCGAGGTCAAGTACGCCATGTTACACCTAGCATATACCCTTGGGTCGTGATAAACTTGGTAATCAGAGCACAAAGTTTAGAATGGTTCTAGGATTGTCTCAAACCACGTCTAGTAGAGTCTTGTTCATAAATGTGAAGTGCGCCACATTTATGAATAGGAGGCTATTGGATGCTTACAAAATTTTAACTTCTTCATTCTCTAGATCGTACCATAGAGTTTAGCTTTAGTAGGCCCTTCTTCTAATCTGTGCCCGTTGTTTTTCAGGGTATCGCTAATACAAGGGCAAATGCTAGGAAAGAAGAGGAAGGCAATGTGGAGCAAGAGGTTCCACACCAAGCTCCTCCTCAAGCTCCTATTGATCCTCCAGTTATGACTAATGGGAAGATTAGGTCGGCCTTCTTCATGTTGGCCCAAGCCATGACGACAAAAGTGAATAGGGAGGTGGTAGTTCTGGCAAACCCAATAAGGGGGATGGTTGCTTCTAGGGTGAGAGAGGTTTTGAGGATAAACCTTCCGGATTTTAGTGACTCCAAGGTAGAAGAGGATCCTAATGGGTTATAGAGGAGGTTTATAAGATTCTAGCTATCATGGGGGTGAATTCGTTAGAAAAGTTGAACTAACTGATTACCAATTGAAGGATGTTGCCCAAATATGGTATGAGCAATGGAAAGATGCTAGGCCGGTAGAAGTGGATCCTATAGAGTGCGAAGTGTTTAAGAAGACATTTCTTGATAGGTTCTTCCACTGAGAGTTAAGGGAAGCTAAGGTGGAAGAATTCATCAATCTTAAGCAAGGTAGTATGGGTGTTAAAGAGTATTCCTTGAAATTTACTCTATTGTCTAAGTATGCTCCATCTATAGAAGCAAGTCCAACGAATATGATGAGTAGGTATTTGACGGGTGTGTCCAAGGAGGTAGGAAAAAAGTGTCGAACGACAATGCTCCATGATGATATGGTTATCTCATGTCTTATGGTGTATGCTCAACAAATGGAGGAAGATAAACTTGAAGAGGAGAAATCTAGGGAGAAAAAGAGGTTTAGGATGGATAATAATAGGTCCTTTCATGATAGGTCCGATGGACATGGTCGTTCTAGGAATCGACATATGTTTTTTGGACAAGGCTTTTCTAATGCTCCTAAGTATAAGGATGAGAGGGTGTCT
This sequence comes from Solanum tacnaense, assembly GCA_029582525.1. NCBI lineage: Eukaryota > Viridiplantae > Streptophyta > Magnoliopsida > Solanales > Solanaceae > Solanum > Solanum tacnaense. The sequence continues at coordinate 10,001 of JAJOOD010071777.1, forward strand.
ACCACTAGGCCACAAGGGATAGATAATGAGTCCCTATGGCCCCTTTGAGATAGGTCTGGTAAAAGGCATGAGGGTAGGTGTTTGGCCGGTTGAGAGGGTTGCTTTAGTTGTGGTGAGAGTGGCCAAAAGATGAAAGATTGCCAAAAAGCTAAGGTTACAAGAAGAGAGGATAAGCAAGTTGCCTCTACTAGTAGGGAAGTGGAGCCTCAAAAGAAGAATAGGTTTTATGCTCTCCAATCTAGAGAAGATCAAGAGTGATCTCCTCATGTCCCTTCCGGTATGTGTTTTATGCTTTATTAATTTCCTGATTTCTTGTCTTTTGTGACTTGTTATGTTGGACTTTGAAGTTGTTGTTAGCATAAATGATGTTAATAAGAGTTTGTGTAGGCTTACTGAGAAAGGGAAGATACTCTGCCTACCAAGTAGGGTTATTGTGTGCGTTATGTGTTCCCATGATTTCCTTATATGCATGTTCATGAAAATTCTTAGGTCTTGTTAGAAATGACTTATATGCATTGTTTTCCTCATGTTGTAGTGCATTTGAGTAGATCTGCATATAGACTTCATTAGATGAATTATGAGCATGCCTTAGAGTAATTTGTATTTAGGCTCAATGAAGTATGTGTTGAGCATGTTTTAGCAAGGAGATGTTAGTTCCTCCTTGAAAATGAGTAGATATAAAGTTTCATGCATTTTGGGTTGGTAGAAGTAGTTCTTACTCCCTTGTGTTGCATTGAATGTGTTTAGCTTGGTATTGAAGTTTTCGTGTTGGTTGTGTGCATTTAGATGTAGTTCATGCATGATGGGCTGCTATTATAGAGTCAATTCCGTTAAGAAGTGTTTAGAAAAGTCATTCGAGGATGAATGTTCCCAAGGGGGAGATATTGTAATACCCCGGAAACTAGTAGACTAAGCTAGAGCCTTAAACTAGGGTTCTAGAATTTGATGTTAAGAGTTAGAGTCGTAGATGAGACTTCCCATGCTTAGAATAAGGGGTTTAGTGGTTAAACGTCAAGGTATGTGTTAGACCCCGTAATTTAGTAGACCATTTAAAGTTTGGTTGAGGGACACAAGGGCAAGTGCCAAGGCAAAGGGGAAAAGCCTAAGCCAATGGCCAAGGCTGCCACAAACTTGGCCAAGCACTGCCCAAGGTTCACGACCAGTGGTCTTGACTACGGTCCGTGATGGGTCTCGTGAATTCACGTTGGAATTGTGGGAGGCAAGGCCTTGAGGCCTAGCTACTTTTTAAGGGACCACGACCATCAGCACGACCCGATGTCTTGACCACGGATCGTGGAGGTCTCGTGGTCAAGTCTTAGTTTTGTGAAGGCCAAGACTCATTGACCAAGTCACTGCTCATGGGACCACAGACAGGACCACGGCTCGTGAGCCCTGTCGTGGTGCCTGTGACCATGGCTACCTAATGAGGATAAAAATAGGAAATTCCTTTTTAATTGGTTTCAAGTGGGGATCATTTTATATGGATTTTATACACCTATATAAAATGTTAGAAGTCATTAACCACCCATTTTAAGTCACATTATCACAAAACCCAAACAACACCCCCAAATTAGTCTTCTCTCAAATATTTCTCTCTCTAGAAAACCCAAGACAAGAAGAAGAAGATAAAGCTTGAAGCTAAGGTCAAGAACAAAGACTCCATTGTTGAAATTTTAGGCTAGGGCTTTGAATGTAAGGTATGTTAGCTTATTCATCTATGGGTTCCTCCAGCCATAGAGCCCCCTTAGTTTCCCCCAATTGTGAAGAAAAACTCAATCTAAGCTAGGGTTTCTTCATAGGTTGTGGGTAGTGAAGGGTATGATTTCAATTGAGTGGATAATATCCAATTATGATTTATTTAGCTTTTTTTAGTGATATTATGATGATTATAGGTTAATTCCACGGTTACCCTAGTCAAATTGATGAAGTTGAATTATGTGGGTTAGTGCCACGAAAGATGAAATTGAAGGTTTATAAGTAATCTTCCAAAATCAATGTCATGTGTAGTAATTTTTCAAGGTTAGGAACATATACACATGAATTGAATTAGACTTTGTTGAAATTAAGCCTTTATGTTGAATTATGACTGGAATCACCTACTAATGAAGAATGTGATTAAATACCTTGAAACCTAGGTTTATTGATAAGATTAAGAAAGAAAACTTGAGAGTAAGGCTTGTGAACATAATAGTTAGAGCTTTGAGAGTAAAGATAACATAATGTGATCTTGTTGTCTATGGTTGAAAGTCTATTTTCACCAAACAAACTTAGGCATAAATATGCTCGGAGATGCAAGGTTATCTTAGATAAAATGATTCTACGTTGGAAAACTAATCACCTAAAATGAATCAAAGAATGTTAGACTAGAATATCTTGAAGTTGTGATATGTGAACCCTTCATGTATATCTTCTCTTGGTAAGATAAGACCATCTCATGGTAGCTTAAGATTGAGGAAATATACTCTCCTAAGTGTAGCTTAAACTAGCATTGTAGAATGCCTTCATGATAGCTTGACTTGGTTAGGCCAAAACCATTTCATGGTAGCTTAGGATTGAGAACCTATACCCTCCTAAGGGTAGCTAGCATTAGCATCATGGGATGTGTTGCATGGTGGCTAAGTTGCGACACTCATACCCTTCCTTGAATAGCTTGGACTTGCATGATATTATGCCCTCCATGGTAGCTTGACTTAGCATAATGTAGTCATGTTAGTTAGATTATTAGATTGGTCTAGCCTAGTAGGGTGATATTCCTTGGTAGCCTCGAATTGATGACTTGTGCTCATTCATGTGTGATGTCTTGTGTTGTACTAAGTAGAGAAGTACCTGAAGTGGGTAATGACAAATTGTAAGGAGGGACTAGTCACCAAATACTGAGTATGTATGATAGCCTAAAGTGGTACTCAGTGTAGATAGTAGTATGGGATGCTATTCATACATTGCACAAATATGAATTGAAGCTACTTATGAAGTGTTCTCTTATATGGTGTAGCTTAGCTTAGGTTGTTGCTATAGTTTCCTTCCAAGATGTATTTGACAAAAAAGTGATAGTTCCCTTGTCTACATTAGTTAAGTCAATATTGAGACCAAAGGTGGGTGAATATGACTAGGATGATTTCAAGGTTAGGCTTAGTGTGTAGGTTAGTATGGGATACCTTTCATGCATTCCACAAATGTGCTTTAAGGTTACTTAGAAGTATGGTACCCATATGGTAGAAATGATTAAGACTTGACCATGCATATAGACTACGATTAAGATGACCAAAAAGGGATGCTTAGCTTGGGTGGTATTATGGGATGCTATTCATGCATTGCACAAATATGCTTTTGAGGTTACTTGAGAATGGTTCTATTATGATATAGATGACTAAGAGTCAATTATGCTTATGTGATGCTTATGTTGGATACTTTGCTTATTATGATTATGATATTGTATCTTATGATTATAGTTTATGTTTCATGAAGTATTTCATATGATTTTGGATTATGTCCTTCATTGACTAACCCTTGTCTTATGCTTTTATGATTACGCTAGATAACATATTTAGTATATTTTGTACTAACACATACTTTACCTGCATTTTAATCAAATGTAGGGTTTGGAGATTGTGTTCTACTCTTAGAGATAGGTTTCTAGAAGTGGCAAGCAGTTGAAGATTTTGGTAAGTCCTCATAGCTTCGAGGACGAAACCCACCATTTCCTTTATGTATTTTATTTCATGTTTTCGAGAATATTGCATGGGCTGTGACCCAAGAGTTTTATTCTAAAGTTGTAGTAGATGGTTTCAGGGTAAAGAAATAAAGACACAATCAAAGTTGTCCCGTATTTGCATAAAGACACCTTAACTTTCAAAGTGTCTTATCACCCCAAAAAACTATTTAAAATCGTTGTAAATGGGCCATTTTGACCCATTCCCTCGTCTATGTAGTGGCGCGTGTTGCTCACTCCCTGTGATAGAATTCAATTCGACCCGACCCGACCCTGTTCTTTGAAGAAAAGTCGTTTCTCTTTTTATTTTCTTATTTCTCAACTCTCCCTAAAATCTGAAGAAATAAAAAAGATTTCTCTTCGTGTTGGTGTTGATAATCTCGTTGTTGATGTGTCTTGGTGAAGATTCTTGGAGATTGAAGGTCTAACAGGTTAGGGCTCGACATCATATGATAAAGATCTTCTCTTTTTTCGATTATTATGATTTTAGGATTATTATAGAGTAAGAGTGTTGAAATCGACCTCCTATAGTTACCATTGTTAGGATATTATAGTTTTTCGTTGTTACTGTTAGGGTTAGGGTGTTGTGTTATCGACTTAGTGCGACTGTTAGTGATTACAGTTTTGTGTTATCGACTTAGTGCGACTATTAGTGATTGTGTTTTAGGTTAGGGTTTGATGTTATTCACTTAGTTCGAATCTTATTATTTGTCTCTTATACATTTGTAGACTTCAATTTGTATATTATTGACTGCTACTGTTAGTGCTTTTATTCTGTTAGTGATGGGGCTAAATGTTATTACTGTTAGTCTCTTATACATTCATTGTTACTGTTAGGGCTAAATGTTAGTGTTGGGGCTTATACATTTGTAGACTTCAATTTGTACATTATACATTTGTAAACAGTCTTTTGTTCTGTTAGTGATGGGGCTAAATGTTAGTGCTACTGCTACTGTTGCTTGTTAGAGTTTGTTTTTGTAATGTGTGTTTGAATTGTGTTTGTCTTTGTTACATGCTTTTCAGGATGACTTTTACTCTGATAACTCTAAGATGGTATAATGGGAGGGGGGGAGATAATAGAATTTGGTCCCCCACTTAAATATATTGGGGGGCATGTGACAGAATTCCTAGATGTAGATGTTGATAGGATGTCTTATTTTGAGTTAAGGGACTACATAAAGGAACTAGGATATACAGTAGATTGTGGTTTTTTCATCAAGTGGATAGGTTATTGGTCCTTGTTGATAATGATAATGTTATATTTGACCTTTTTAATATGATAAATGATGGGGATACAGTGGATGTGTATGTCTTTCATGGGGTTAGTGAAGCCAATCAGGCCCCACTTGAATTGGAGTTTGTCCCCAATGTGAGTGATAGTGGGGTAGGTGAGGAATCTATTAATGAGGCTTCTAACCCTAATAATCAGCCTCCTACTTCTACTTTTCCTTCCATCCCTACAACTGGTCGTTCTGAAACTTCCAGCACCTCATTTGAAGACTAGTCTACTACTGTGCCTCCACCATCTCCTTCTATTGAGCCTTCTTCTTCCACTGTAACTCCTCCTTCCACTGTGCCTTCACCCTCTCCATCTACTGTGCCTCCTCCTTCCTATGTACCTTCATTTGATCCTATAATAGATAATGATCCAACTGATGATGAAGTAGAAGATGAATCAGGATCTGAAGGGGATACTAATGAAGATACTGAGGTTGACAGTGATGTCCATCAAGAGTATATAGATATAAGGGCATCCAAGAGGAATTTCAAAAGGTCGAAAAGGAGAAGTAGAGGTACTAATTCAGATTAGATTAATGTTAATGAAAAAGGTCCAGATATAGGGTATGATGAGACAAATATTGGTATTAGGGAAATCTTAGTTGGTAAGCTAGGAGGTGATGAGCCTTACTATCTAAGTGATGAAGCTCCTAGCTTTAAAATAGATAATGAAATAGGTTGGGGAGATGGTGAAGAGGTTGATCAAGTAGTGCATAAACCTGTTAGGAGGAAAAAAATCCCAAATAGAGTTCTGTTTGATGCAACTTCTGGAAAGATTGTTTGGGAATTAGGACTGGTTTTTGGAACTATTGAAGAATTTAGAGTGGCAGTGACATGATATGCAGTCAAAGAACACATTCAAATTGAAAAATATGTGAATGAGCCTGGCAGAGTTAGAGTGAGATGTTGTAAAGAGCCTTGTCCTTGGTTGTTGTGTGCAAGTAAGGATAAAACTAGTGGAGATGGCATTGTTAAAACATACAACCCTGTCCATAAATGTTTGACATCAACTCATAACTATCTTTGCAACTCAATGTTTTTGGCCATCAAATACAAAGAAAGAATAACTCAACAGCCAAACATCAACATTGTGTTGTTGAAGGACATTATTAGAAATGAGTTGGATATTAATGTTGGTAGGACAACAGTGAGAAGATATATGACTAGAGTGTTACAAGATATCATGGGTGATCACATTGTGGAGTATGGTAAGATTTTTTATTATAAAGATGAAATTTTAAGGAGTAATCCAGGTAGTACTTGTGTAGTGAACGTTGGAGAAGAAGATGAAACTGGGCAGAATTTTTTTGAAGGATTTTATGTTTGCTTCAATGCTTTAAACAAAGCATTTTTTGGAGGTGCTAGGAGGTTGATTGGTTTTGATGGGTGTTTTCTCAAAGGTGTGTATAAAGGCCAGTTGTTAGTGGCAATTTGTAGAGATGGAAACAACCAAATGCTGCCTATTGCTTGGGCAGTTGTTGAGGTTGACAATCAGTTTACCTGGACATGGTTTCTTGAACTAGTGAAGAATGATCTTGACCTTGGAGAAGGGCATCAACTATCCATCATTACTGATACGCAAAAGGTAATTATCTTACTGATCTTACTGTTTTATTTTTTTGTGTTTTGCATTTTAATTATTCTTTTTCTGGTATGTTGGTTTGTTAGGGACTAGAAATTATTGTTGAAAATATATTGCCACTGGTTGAACACAGAAAATATGCAAGACATGTTCTTGCAAATTGGTGTAAAAACTGGAAAGGAGTTCAAAGAAGAAGAGTGTTTTGGAGGATTGCTAAATCCACATTTGAAGCTGAGATGAAGGATAATATACAGGCAATGAAGAAATTAAGACAAGAATGTTTGAATGATCTTTTATGGTACAACTTGAATACATGGTGCAAGAAGTATTTTCAAGACTATAGCAAATGTGATGTTGTCGACAACAATATGGCAGAAAGCTTTAATGCTTGGATATTGCCTGCAAGGTATAAAACAATAATCACAATGCTTGAGGAGATAAGGGTGAAGATGATGAAAAGAATTGGTGATTTGAGAAAGTTCTCAAACACTTGGATCACTGATATATCTCCTATGTCTTTGATGATTTTGCAAGAAAATATTGAAAAGTCTATGCAATGTAACTTGACTAGGAATGGAGAAAGACGTTTTGAGATTAAACATCATGGATTTACACATATTGTGGACATTGTTAGTAGGAGTTGTAGTTACAGATCCTGGCAGCTCAGGGGCATTCCTTGTCCTCATGGTGTTGCTGCCCTTCATTACAAGGAGTTGTGACCAATCCATTATGTGGCTAGTTGTTATAGCAAGGAAACGTACCTCAGCACATATGCCCATTTTATTCACCCAATGAATAACATGAAAATGTGGCCAACATCAAATAATCCAATTATAAAGCCACCAAAGATCAAGAAGTTGCCTGGAAGACCAGGTAAGGTTAGAAGAAAGGAGGCAGATAAAAGTAGAAAAACTGGAAAGCTTTGCAAAAGAGGTGCTGTTATGACTTGTAGCAAATGTGGTACACAAGGACACAATAAAAGAGGATGTCCTACAAGAAACCAAGTTGGTCCAAGTCAATCAACTGAACCTTCTTCTGAGGCACAAGTACTTTTATTTGTTACTTTCAAATGTAAGTTATATGTACATGTATTGATATGTTAATATACAGGCTACTGAAAGTGGTAGAGGAAGAGGCACATGATGAGTAGTAGGAGGCAAATCAAGGGCTAGTAGTTCAACTCAACCACCTAGAGCCTCTTCACATGCCACCACAAATAATGAAAGTGGTAGATGAAGAGTCACAGGAAGAGTTTCAAGTTCTATTGGTGTTCCAACTCAATCACATGTAACTGCTACAAACACAGAGGTAATATATCTAATTATTATATCATTTTTAGACAACATAGATATGCTTTAATATTTTGGTTTCAAAGTACAGATTGTAAATGGTAGAGGGAGAGGTAGAGGTACAGGTACAGGTAGAGGAGCAGGAACATATAGAGGAAGAGGAATACCTCAAGAAAGAAATGTGAATGAAGGACTAGGTAGAGAAAGAGGAATGACTCAACATAGTCAAACTAGTTCTGAAGCAACCTGCAGTGGAAAAGGCCTAGAAAGAGGGAAGAGACCAGTAGAACATGAGGACACCAGTGAAGGACAAACAAGACCTTTTAAAAGGCCATGAATGGTAGGTGTTGGTATATACCAAGTTGAAGATGGATTTACAACCCTCAATGTAAGTTTACAACTCTCAATGTATGTTTACAATTGTCAATGCAAGCCTAAATGTCTTATATTTGAATGTGTATTTATCTGACTAAGCGGCCTGGATTGCCAAGTAGAAGAGTCATCAATACTGGTACAAGACTGACAAAGAGGGCTGATGTTGTTGCTGGTGATATTGGCTCCACACCAGTACATGGATTCAAATGGAAGGGGAAGACAACTATTACCAGTAGCAACCTAGAAAGAATGAGGGCTGAAAAGGTTATCCAAACTAGGTCTACAGCTGCTGCTACTGCGAAGAGTACAAGCCAAACAACTTCACGTAGGAAGACTTATATGCCATGGAAGTAGGGCATTTTTATGTTGTCTTATTCATTTTGACAAACAAAATTTAATTATGTATATTTTGGTGCTGTTTTTGGTTGGAATCAAACTCAATTTTGCATGTTACCAAACAAAACTTGAATGATTATGTTGAAATGAAGTCCTCTTTTTGATCAGTTTTGTTGTTGCATTTTTATTTGTAGTTGAACATATTTTTGAAGTTTCTCAAATGGTTACCACAATAATATAGACAAGAGAACCAAATACATTAACAATGTGTTCAAATCATAACTATTTCCACAACAAAGACTAACAATAATTTGAGCATTCAGCAACTTCCATTCTTCAAGTTACACACACCTACCACTAGCAAGATCAAGTCAATTAGCTTAGCTTCTAGTTACACACACGTACGACTTCAAAAACTTGAAAGTAACTAAAGATGTCTATGGCAATTTTGGTTGCACATACCTACAACTTCCATCCTTCACATTCTTGGTTAGACTTAAAAATAGAAAACACGCTATAATAATCAAGACAATTAGCTTCAAGTTACAACATTTTCTCTTCTTTTTCTCCTTCATCACGACTTGGTTACTTTATACACGACTTTCATAAGATGCCAATACTTCTTCCAACTCCTTAATTCTCTTTGCTAATCTCGAAATTACGTACTTAGATCGTATATCAACATCTTCACGATCGCTCCATCTAAAGAAGTTGCATACATCCTCCTAAAATACGCAAAAAAATATTAAAGAAAAATACATAAACAAAAGATCTCCATAAAAGAATTAGGAAACATACATGATAGCATGGACAAGACCAAATTCTTTGAGCTGGATTATGCTCCCACCATGAAGTTTGCATTGACAGTAAGTCACCATGTTTGCATCACAATTTCACTCGCAACATCGGATCATTCTCATCATTACAAATACGATTCAACATTGTATTTGAAATTTTAAATCAAAACTTAATCACAAAATTCAGAAGAAACTAAACCATAAAACACTTTAAATTAACGTTTTATACTGTAAATTAAAAGATAAAACGAATTCCTACCTTATTTTCTTGTGGAATATGATGAAGTCGTCAAACAGAGAGAACCAACGTTGATCTTGCTATGGAAAAAACCATGAAATCAAAAAATTAGGGCTACCAACAGCTATTTCTGAGTTTAAAATTGGGAAAGATGACAAAAATTCATCAAATAATTAATAATAAAGAAAGAAAATGACAGGTGGCACTTTTAAAGTGGTCCATGGCAGTGAACGCACTGAATGACACGCCTCATGTGCGTGGTAACAACCCATACGAGGGAATGGGTCAAAATGACCCATTTGCAACAATATTAAATAGTTCTGTGGGGTGATAGGACACTTTGAAAGTTAAGGTGTCTTTATGAAAATACGGGACAACTTTAATTGTGTCTTTATGTCTTTTCTCATGGTTTGAGACAAAGTATAGAAAAACTTCTGCTTGCTTTTATGAAAATGACTTCGATTGTAAAAAGTTTTAAATTTTCCATATTTTTTATTACCTATGTTTATGATAAGCTAAGTGCTTGTATGAGACCTCTTCGAAGTCAAATACGCCATGTTACACCCAGGGTAAACCCTTGGGTCGTGACAGATAGGAAAAAGGTAACCCCGACTGACGCATCGCCAGAGGTCTATCTTGATACACTACCTGCAGAGAAAGCCATGCCTACTCCGGCCACTAGGTCTTCAAGTACCTCTAGCTCTGCCTCTTTCGATACATGTTCTACTTCTGCTGCACATCCTCCCCCTAAATGTGTTGTTGCTTCTGCTCCTAAGCCTCCGATAACCAGGCGATGTTGTTCAAGATGGGGCATCTGGCTCATTCTGCTGATACCCTTACCTCTAAGTTAGAGGCCGCAGTACCTGGGATGATCGAGAGAGCAATTACTACTGCATTGACACTGCTCAGAGCTTTAATCGATGCTCTTTCTGTGAGAGTTCAGGTGTGTGAGAGAGGACGTGGAGTTGATACTAAGGTACCGACCTTAAAGGCCTATCTTGCAGGATTCCATAAAGATATGGGCGAGCTAAAGTCCACAACATCTCCATGCTCCTTGGTACCGTGGACATACCAAATGTCCCCAACTCAACTATTCTAGCAGGTTCAGATGGCTACCGCCGGAGATGAGGTTAGAACTAATGATGTTGGAGCTGCTTATGAGGCTGAGACAGATGAGGAGCAGCTTGGTGTTCATCAGGAGGCTATTATGTGGATCTCGTCAACTTGGATGGTGCTATGTACGAGATAGTTGGACAGGCCTCTCTAAGAGACACTACAATGGTGGGCTCCAGTGGAGCCAACGAAGGTGAGATATCGAGCACTGATACCCAGACAGATGGAGTGACTGATATGCCGACTTCACCTGAAGCCTAGCCTTGTAGGATGATTAATTTTACCTTCCTCTCTGCTGTGTTTTTTTATTGTTGATTTTTAGTTGCATTTTAGGGCAACTGCATATTTTGTTGGGTGGGGTAAGGTATTTCAATACTTACCTCCTATGACTATTTTGTGAATATTGGTTTTGTTTTGATGGTATTTTTTTGAATATTGAGCTTATTGGTTGATATATATATATTGGTTGTGATATTGCAGATGTTCTTAGCTTATGGCCCATTGTTTTGATGTGCAATTGGTTTGGACCTACCTTTTAAAAAAATTCCACCTTTTTTGTGTGTGATTGTGCCTGTTCTTGTACTAATTTGAGTGTCGGTGGTGATCAATATCGATGACTTAAATAGTGCTCTTAATTGAACAAAATGAATGTGCAACTACGATGAGGCAAACAAAGTTACATGGGCAATATGTGAACTTTTAGCATCTCGTTGTGACTAGTTGATTGTCTATTGAGTCTCTTGTAATGAACATTGTGCGCTAGCTAGAAATTGTGGAGTCATGTTTTATAATGGTAACAATGCTTTGTGTGATGATGTTGTTTTGAATATTGCATTAGATGACCTAGAATTTGCCCCATTTGTCCGGTTGATTTAGTGATGCAAACAATTGAAAGGATCTTAGGCAAAAATTTTGAAGAGTGAGACAATTTGACATTATACCTCTTTTGTGGCCACTCTTGAGAGAAGTGTGAATCTTGTTTATTCACCCATTGAGCCTAACCTTTTCTTGGAAGAAATTTGGGCAATTGTGACCTCTCTTTATCCCTTCACCCATAACTTTCATGAAGTACGGTTTGTTTGAATAGTCAACTTATGACAAAAGCCTAAGTTGGGGGTGTGGTGAAACCGAAGGAAAGTCAAGAAGTGTGAAAAATCCCACCTTGATTTTGGATTGATTTGAAAAAGATGGAACCCCTCCATGTAAAAATAAGGAAAGGAAATGAAAGAAAGGAAAATAAAACGACCGAAAAAGAGAAAAAGTTGTGAAATAAAATGTGTGAAAAGAATGAAGAATAATGGGGTATCCGGTAATTCATGACGAGTTGATTAATGGGGTGGAGTTTGAACATGTTTGAATTTGAAAGAGAAGGATAAAGAGTGATTCTCAGGCCATACTTCATGAGGGTGGAAGCCACTAAGCCTTAATGACCATACCTTTACACTCAGCCCCGTTAGAAGCCTTGAAACAACCTTTGTGATCTTGAGTGAGCTTTAACTAATGTTGATTGGAAAATAAGGGTAAAGTCATGCATGTGTTCATCTTTGTGAGTGTGAGAGTTTTATGTGATTCTGGGACTTTAAATTGTTGAGGAATTTTGTGTGAATATGGAATCATCTTTATTGTAAGGGCATTTTTTTACCTTTGTTGAGCTTGAACTTGCATCTGAAGCAACCATTGTGTGCTTGAGTACAATTGATGATGGTGAGTTACAATTTGAAACTTTGAGTGCACAATTGATCATTGTATGATTACTTTAAACCTTGTTGTGCGCAGTCATGTTGAGTAGTATGCAACACTATTTATAGACATCCTTATTGAATGACTGGTCTTGAGTTTTTTTTTAGGACAACAAAATTTTATGTTGGGTGTTGATGAGTCCGAGATTTGGACTCATTTAGGGCTTTGTTTTGATAGTTTTAGTGTCGTCAAATGCCTAATATATGATCTAAACTGATGTTAAAGTATCTATTTGCAGCATTTAAGGCTAAGGAGCAAGGCAAGGATACTACCGGGCAAAAAGGAGCAAACAAGCTCAAAGAAGTGAAGAAAAGCGATCCTAGTGATCGTCAAGACCACTCAGCGAACCGCCGAGTGGCTCTTAAGACTGCCTAAACTTCCAGCATGCCAGCCCTGGGGAGAACAACCAACTTGGCAACATAAATGGGTATTCGGCGAAGCACCGATCCATTTTGTGATGTCCATTTTGATCGCCTAAAGTCACAAAACCCTTAGGACAATTGACCAATGCAAACCGACGATGGATTAAACCAAACAGCGGATCGCCAACCTGTTCAGAGAAGTTCGACTTATCTCACCCAATGGCTTTTCAGGCCAAAAATTGGGCAACTATAAATTGAAATTTGAAATGAATGTTGAGTATCATGCAATCATTCAGTAGAGTTTTCTTTTACTTTTTGAGTTCCATTGTAGACTTTGAAGCTTTTGAGACTCAAACTTGAAGATTTACAAGTGGGTTTTTGAATTTACTCAATTTAGACCATAGTAAAGACTTGAGAACCTTTACCTAGATCGTGGCTAATGCATTTGGTAATCATTTCTCTATTTTTATGATGTGTAGCTAAAACCCCAACTCTTGGGTTGTGATCATGTGTTTATTTGTCTAATTATCTTATGGGTACTGTTATTTGATGATGATATTGTTGTTTTAATATGGATTTTATTATTAGATGAGTTTTAATCTATCAAATGTAGTTGCAAATGCAATTGTCATTTTGAGTTCTTGGCTTGCTTGAGAGAGAGGTTTTGGAACAAAAGCTTTTGATGAATGATTTGTGGGTATTGGGTCAATATGGGTTCAGCTCGAGAGAGTGAATCCTAAGCTCAATCCTACCCATCTAGCTCGAAAGAGTGGATGCATTAAGGGTGTGGATTGGTTATCTTGTTAAGGTTATTGATTTTCGAAAGAAATCACCTGAACCGTAATAGTTACTCGAGAGAAAGCTATTGCACTTAAAGTCCAGCCTACCCACAATGTTTCAGAAATTTATTGTTAAATTTGAATTACCCATATAGGGTAATTACCTTATAAACGATCACATCCCGAGAATTCCTATTTATTATTGATAGTTCCTCTATTTTGCTTCTGTTACATGTAATAGTTAACAATCCAAACTCCCCCATCTAACATTTGTTGTCATCCCTTAGATTTATTTGCATGTTTTTCGATAAATCATATTCCTATTACTAATTAGACCACTTTATACTTCATAACTGAATTTTAGACACGTACCACTCCCTGTGGGTTCGACCCAAACTCTTCGTTGAGTTGTACTTGAAACATTAATCAATGATAATGGTAGACTATTAGATAGAATTGTTGTGGAAGGAATTTACCCACATAATCTACCTTATGAATGTTTGAATATATTAATGCATGAATGTGAAAGGTTTTCTAACATAGAATGATTCTAGGTTGAGAGGTTTACGCACCTAAAATGAATCAAAGCATGTCGAACTATGATAGCTTGAATTTGTTATATGAGATCCCTTTATGAATAAGCTTGACTTTGTAAGACAAGACCATGCATGTTAGCTTGAGTAATAGATCTCATGGATAGCCTTGGATTAAGAAATAATGCCCTTCCTAAGGTTAGCTTGAACTGCTGTAATAGAATGCTTGCATAATAGCATGACTTGGTAAGGCCAAACCATTTCATTGGTAGCTTGGATTGATCAATAGTACCCTTCCTTGAGTAGCTTGTATTTGCATGAGAGTATGCTTTCCATGAGAGCTTGGTCTAGCATAATGAGGTGCTCTTCCTTGATAGCCTTGAATTGGTAAATCATAACCATTGATGAGTAATATTTTGTATTGGACTAGTAAAGAAGTACTTTTCCATGAATAGTAGAACGAGTTAAAACGGGAGTAGTCCCTAATCAAAGTAGCACATTTATGATGAATCAGGGTTACTTCAAGGAAGTATCATAAGTATGTTTTAATATGAGATTTGCTTGTATAATGTATAATAAGCTTGGATTGATGCTACAATTGCCTTCCTTGATATGTATGACTAAAGGTGAATTACCCAAGTCTTAGAAAAGGTTAAGTTGAGGGTACTTGAAAAGTGTTCCTCTTACATTATGATGATCTAGATGCATTGATTATACCTATGGCTGTGTTGTTATCTCGTTTGCTTATAGCTTATGTCTTATGGTGACTAATGCTTATGTTATGCTCTTGATGATGTTATGCTAGCTAGCATATTTAGTACATTTTGTACTAATGCATAGGCTTGCCTATATTCTTATCAAATGTAGGGTCTGGCGATATTGACTTCCATCCCCGTGGCTACGATTATACTAGATCAGGGATTGAAGCTTTGGTGAGTTCTCATAGTATCCGAGGAGATAGTCACCATGTTCTTATGTCTTTCATTTTATGATTGAACTATTGTTTGGGTTGCGTCCCAAAGAGATTTATGTATTGGATGGTTTGAGTCAAAGTGTAATAGACTTCCGCTCGTTTTATAAAAGACTATGATTGTATGGAAAATGTTTTAAATTTCAGCACCATTTTCTATTATATGATGTTAGGAAAGCTAAGTGGCTTGTATGAGGTCCTTCGGGGTCTTGTGTGCCATGTTACGTCTAGGGGATACCTCTGGGTCGTGACACTTTGATCGGAAACACAAATTGTTTTCAAACAAAGAAGTAGACAACACGACAAGTTTGGAATGGACTCTTATTTGAAAGGAAATATATGCAAACGAGTCCTTATCTTTGGACAACCTACATATCCCAGGCTTCAAGGGAATCAGGTCACATGTAGTTCAACGAGTTAGAAAGGCAATGGAACATACTGAGTGTGAACAATCGAGTGAGGTTCTATCCAGTCTTCGGTTTGCGCATCCTATTTTTACATGAAAATGAAAGAAAAAAAATTAAAATAATACAAGTACAAGATCATATATATGTAGCTTCTCTTGAATCTTGAGTTAAGTTTTCATGCTTCTCTAGTTGTGAGATATTAATTTTCATCTCGAGTGAGTTTGAAGGTAAACACCTTTCTCCAGGTAGGCTCCTTATATTCGGACTTGGATATTCACCTTGTTCTTAGGGTGAGCTCTGCTACATCAATTGAAAATGAGCTTGAAAGTTGACTCTTTTCCAAGATAAGCTCATGAGCTTGCAATGTGGATTGAGTTTATTCTACAAGTGGATCCCTGAAATTAAAATAAACAACAATAATAGCACAAAATATTGCCCCAATTTAAACCCAAAAAAAATCCGTAAGAATAATAAAAGATGGTGCTTAGCTTTGAATCGAGAATCTCTATGAATCGACCTTTCTTGCGATGCATTCTTCCTTATGAATTTTTAGATCAACTCCATTTTCTAAGATGATCTAGTTAAATTAAATTATGTCATTCTAAGTCCCAATTTCTAGGAGGGTACTTCTATACTAATACTCATTGTTCAAGAGGGTCTTGCTATACTAATTTTGTAACACCCCGTACACAAAATAGAAAAATCTAAGAAATTCTCAGAACTTCCAGGTGTCACCCACGAGGGCAAACAACGCCCCGTGGTTGGACCCACACTCCGTGGGTGAGCCCCATTGGTGGACACCCTGGGAACTGCCTAAGGCAGTGAACCACAGCCAGGACCCACACCACATGGATGGGTCCACGGTCTGTGGTTATGGAGTCGTGGATTGGCCAAATTTTTTTGTCAAGACCACGCTTGACCAGGACGAACCGTAAGTCCATCCACGGTCTATCAGTAGTGGTCTCGTGGCTCTGGTCAGGGAAATATTTTTAGGGACTTAAGGGTCTCTTTCGGTATTAATTAAATCAATGTGGTATCATTTTGCCTAAGTATAAAACACCTATCTAAGGATTTTTAAATCCCAAAACCCCTCATTTAACTCATTCACTCAAATCCCAAAAGAAAATCCTCTGAAATATTCTCTCTAGAAGTTGGAAAGAGAAGAAAGAAGAGGAAGGTAGGTCAAGATCAAGTCTCCATTTTTCAAGCTTGTGAAGTCTTTGTGAGCAAGGTATGATAGCTCTTCATCCATAGAGTCTCCTAGAATCCCCCCAATTTGACGAAGATTTTCCCAATTTTAGCTAAGGTTTCTTCAATTGTTATGGGTTATGATGATTATGGATCCAATTGAGTGGATTGTGATTGTTTATGATAGAATTAGTATAGTTACTTGTTATTAGAGTAAAGTTAGATTTATCCGTGCCTATTACATGATTATACTATATAATTGGGTTGATGCCATGAAAGGAAACTTTGTGAGTTTATGCCTGTCCTTATAAGATTGATGAATTGTGATTAGAATTTCTTGAATGTGAAGCTTAGACGATGATCATGAGAACTAGAGCTTTGAGAGTAAAGCTTATGATGTGAATTGTTGGTATTGATGTTATTGTTGAGGAAGAGACACTTCCCACCTAAATTGCCTAATTATTAATGTATGCATATGAAAGGTATACTCACATTAATGATTCTAGGTTTGAAAGGATTGCTCACCCAAAATGAATCTAGACTAAAAGCTTATGTAATTGATGAGGTTAGAGGTTATTACCCTTTAATCTACATATGTAAGGATATGAGGTGATTCCCATACTCCTTCGAATTGAACAAGAGTTTAGTCCTTACGTTTCTACTATGGAGAATGTACATGGAGGTGAGTAGCCATTTTCCCTACGAAATGATGTGGACGAGAGTACTCGCATCATATGATGAGGTTGTGGAGGCGAGTACCCTCAATCTAAAAGGTTGAAATTAAAGAGTTGAAATAACAATTGAAGGATCTAATGCATAAAGGTTTTATTCGACCGGGTATCTCTCCATGGGGTGCTCTGGTGTTGTTTGTTAAGAAAAATGATGGTTCACTGCAAATGTGTATCGATTATCAACAGTGGAACAAGGTGATCATTAATCATAGTTATCCTCTCCCAATGATTGATGATTTGTTTCACCAACTTCAAGGTGCAATTTATTTCTTTGAGATTGATCTCCGATCGGGTTATCACCTATTGAGGGTGCAAATGAGAATATTTCAAAATCGATTTTCAGAACCCGATATGGTCACTATGAGTTTATATTAATGTTATTTGATTTGACTAACAGTCCCGTGGTGTTTATGGACTTGATGAATAGAGTGTTTAGAAAATATCTTGACATCTTTGTGATCGTGTTTATCGATGATATTTTGAGGATCGTATTGCAAATCCTTAACGACCAACAACTTTTGGCAAAGTTTAGAAAATGTGAATAGTGGTTAAGGTCTATAGCTTTTCTTGGTCATATTGTGTCCAACAAGGGTATTGAGGTAGATCCTAAGAAGACGGATGCGGTCAAGAGTTGGCCTAAACCCCTATCACCTACGGATATCAGAAAATTTTTGGGTTTGGCCTGTTATTATAGAAGGTTTCTCTTCGATTGCCTCTTGTTTGATGACTTTGACTCAGAAGAAGGCTATGTTAATATGGTCGGAAGCGTGTGTGAAAAGTTTCCAAGAATTGAAAGATATACTTACTTCTGCCCCAGTGTTGACCTTACCGGAAGGGATAGATGGTTTTGTGGTTTATTGTGATGCCTCGAGAATCGGGCTAGGATGTGTCCTAATGCAAAATGCGAAATTTATTTCCTATGCCTCAAGGTAACTTAAAGCACATGAGAAGAATTATCCTACTCACGACCTTGAGTGAGCGGTGGTCGTATTTGCTCTAATGATTTGGAGACACTATTTGTATAGAGCTCATGTTGATATGTTTACTGATCACAAGAGCTTGCAATATTTGTTTAGTCAGAAGGACTTGAATCTTCACCAAAGAAACTGGCTTGAGTTATTGAAGGATTATGACATGAGTGTCCTTTATCACCCCGGAAAAGCAAATATAGGGGTGGATGCTCTTAGTAGATTTTCTATGGGTAGTGTTGGTCAGATTGGTGATGATAAGAAGGAATTGGTACAAGATGCACATAGATTGGCTCGTTTGGGTGTTCAACTAGTAGACTCTACCAAGGGAGTTATCAAGGTACATAACAATTCCGAATCTTCTATTGTGAGTGATGTGAAACCAAAGCAATGTATAGATCCAATTTTGGTAGAATTGAAAGAGGCGGTACTCAAGAAATCCATCGAGGCCTTCTCCCAAGGGGGGGATGGGGTACTTAGGTACCAAGGTCAATGATGTGTTCCAAATGTTGATGACCTAAGGGAACAATTTTTGGCAGAAGCTCATAGTTCTTGTATTCAATTCACCTGGGAGCCACCAAGATGTATCGTGACTTGTGGGAGGTCTATTTGTGGAATGGGATGAAGAAGGATATTGCGGGATTTGTGGCTAAATGTCTGAATTGCCAACAAGTAAAGGCTGAGCACCAAGAACCAAGAGGTTCATCCTAGGATATTAGTATTCCTACTTGGAAGTGGGAAGATATAAATATGGATTTTATAGTAGGGTTGCCACGTACTCGGCACCAATATGATTCGATTTGGGTTATAGTAGACCGAATGACGAAATTGGCTCATTTCATTCTCGTCAAGGTTTCTTATGCGGCGAAAGACTATGCCAAGTTGTATTTGAGGGAAATGGTAAGATTGCAAGGTGTGCCATTGTCCATTATCTCCTATAGAGGTACTCAGTTATGGAAATCTTTTCAAAAGGGTCTTGGCACAAAAGTGAAGCTTAGTAGGGCTTTAACCCACAAACCGATGGGCAAGCGGAGCGAACGATCCAAACTTTACAAGATATGTTGAGAGCATGTGTCATCGATTTCAAAAGAAGTTGGGATGATCACTTGCCATTAATAGAGTTCTCTTATAATAATAGCTACCATTCTAGTATTGGTATGGGCCCTTTGAAGCCCTTTATAATAAGAGGTGTAGATCTCCTATAGTGTGGTTTGAAGTGGGTGTAGTTGCCTTGATCGGGCCCAAACTAGTTCATGAGGCTATGGAGAAAGTCTGACACATTCGATAGAGGTTGAGAACATCCCAAAGCCGACAAAAGTCCTATACCGATGTTAGAAAGTGATGCCTTGAATTTGAGGTTAGTGATTGGGTCTATTTGAAAATCTCACCCATGAAGGGTGTGTTGGGAAGAAAGGGAAACTTAGTCCCAATACGTGGGACCGTATCAAATTTTAAGACGTGTTGGTAGGGTTGCTTATGAGTTAGATTTGACAAGTGGGTTGGCAGACCATGCACCCCATTTTCGATGTCTCGATTATCAAGAAGTGTGTTGGAGATCCGACATCCATTGTTTCCCTAGAAGGTTTGGGAGTTAATGAAAGTGTATCTTATTAGGAGGTTCCGGTTGAGATTCTAGACCGGCAAGTTAAGAGATTGAGAACTAATGAAGTTTCTTCCGTGAAGGTTTTGTGGAGAAACCACTTAGTTGAGGGTACTACTTTGGAGTCCAAGGCCTATATGAAGTCCCGATATCCTCATCTTTTTCCTTCTACACTGGCTTAAAGTAATGAATTTCCTCTTGGTTTGTTTTTTGCTCAGAAGTCATGAGTGTTTTATGTGTTTGCATGATTTCTTTATATGCATGTTCATGAAGTAGCTTGAGTCTTAGAAAAAATGACTTATGTGTATTGTGTTCCTCATGTTATAGTGCATTGAGTATAAGTTGCTTATAAACTCGATGAGATGAATTGATGAACATGTTTTAAGTTGGAGAATGTAGTTCCTCTTTGAATATAAGAAATCACAAATATTTCATGCATATTGGGTTGATAGATGTAGTTGTGTTGAATAAAGTTGACTCAGAGTTGACGTTTCCTCCTTAGTTGTAAGCATTTTGATGTGTCGCATGCATGATGGGATACTAGTCTTGAGTCTTTTCGTTTATAAACGTGCTTAGAATCTCATTCGAGGACGAATGATCCCGAGGGGGAGATAATGTAACACCCCGCACCTGAAATATGAAAATCTAAGAGATTCTCAGAACTTCAAGGTGTCACCCACGAGGGCAAACCACGCTCCGTGGATAAGCCCCATTGTTAGACACCCTGGGAACTGCCTGAGGCAGTGAACCACGGCCAGTACCAACGCCACGTGGATTGGTCCAGGGTCTGTGGTTATGGAGTCGTGGATTGGCCAATATTCTCTGTCAAAACCATGCTTGACCAAGACGGACTGTAGGTCTACCACAGTCCGTCAGTCGTGGTCTCGTAGGTCTAGTCTGGGAAATTGTTTTAGGGACTTAAGGGTCTTTTCTAGTTATAGTTAAATCAATGTGGTGTCATTTTTTCTAAGTCTGAAACACCTATATAAGGATTTTTAACCCCCAAAACCCCTCATTCAACTCATTCACTCAAATCGCAAAAGCAAATCCTCTCAAATATTCTCTCTCTAGAAGTTGGAAGAAGAAGGAAGAAGAGGAAGCTAGATCAAGATCAAGTCTCCAATTTTCAAGCTTCTGAAGTCTTTGTGATCATGGTATTATAGCTCTTCATCCATGGATATCTTCCATCCATGGTGTCCCCTAGAGTTCCCCTAATTTGATGAAGATTTTCCAAATTCTAGCTAGGGTTTCTTCAATTGTTGTGGGTTATGATGATGATGGATCCAATTGAGTGGATTGTGATTGTTTATGATAGAATTAGTATAATTACATGTTATTAGAGTAAAGTTACATGTAGCCATGCCTATTCCATGATTATACCGTAGAACTTATATAATTGGGTGGATGCCATTAAGGGAAACTTTGTGGGTTTAGGCTTGTCCTTATAGGATTGATGAGTTGTGATTAGAATTGCCTGAAAGTGAAGCTTAGATGATGATCATGATAACTAGGGCTTTGAGAGTAAAGCTTGTGATGCGAATTGTGGGTAATTGATATTATTGTTGAGGAAGAGACACTTCCCACCTAAATTACCAAATTGCCAATGTATGAATGTGAAATGTTTACTCACTTGAATGATTCTATGTTTGAAAGGAGTGCTCACTTAAAACGAATCTAGACTAAAAGCTTATGTAAATGATGAGGCTAGAGGCAATTAACTTTGACCTCCATATGTAAGGATATGAGGTGATTCCCATACTCCTTTGAATTGAACAAGAGGTGAGTCCCCACGTTTTTACTATGATGAATGTACATGGAGGCGAGTACCCATGCTCCTTATCAAATGATGTGCAGGGGAGTACCCGCATCATATGATGAGGTTGTGGAGGCGAGTACCCACAATCTAAAAGTAAGTAAGGCAAGAGGCGAATACACATTAGCCTTTGTAAGTTAGGAAAAGAGGTGAATCCCCATATATTCAAAAGTAAGTATAACTATGTGAATTGTGTTATGAAGAGTGAATAGCATGGATTGTTACTAGATAGGCCTTCCATGAGGTAAGTTGACTAGATGTTGATGAACCAACTTTTAACTAAGGATGAGTAAGGTTTCTTGAGAAGTATTCCTTTCTTATTATGATGTCGATTTATATGTATTGATTATGCTTATGGTTTGTATTGACTAATTGTAACACCCGGAAAACTAGTAGGCGAAACTAGAGCCTTACGAGTGTATTGTTGAGTTTGATGTGAGGTTTAGATATGTAAAATGGTTTCCCGATCTTGGGTTGAGGGGTTTAGGGGTCTAACGTCAAGGTATGACTCCCCAAGGACCAACCAAAGGGGTCCTTGAGGAGGACCCCAAAACTACCCATTTATGTGACCTACGGATGGGACCTATTGGGCGTAGGTTCATCCACGCCCCGCGGAACAACGTCGTGGGTCAAGGGACAAAATGTAGAGTTGTAGACCACCACCCACAAACCTAATGGATTGGGTGTAGATGCACCCACGGTCCGTGGGTCAAGGGGTGTGAGTCATGCGTTCAATCTGCCCAAGCTCGGCCAAGTGAAATTAAGTTCGTAAATTCCTAGGCTAGTTATATTGAAGTAAGGTCGGTTTTTATTGATTATTTAGACTTATATAAGACCTTTTAAACTATTAACCACCCTTTTGAACTTCATAATTCCCAAACCCAAATAATAACCAACTTTCCTCTCCAAATAATTCTCTCTCTAGAAACCTCCATTTGAGAAGAAGAAGTCAAGGTATAGTGCTCAACAACTCAAATTTTCCACTCAATTTCATGAGGAATATTCATAAGGTATGGTAGTTTTTATCTATGGGTAGCTTTCACCCATAGAGTCCCTTCAAAACTTGATTTCAAAGCTTCCAATTTCCCCCAAAAGATAGGGTTTCAATCTAAGTCATGGGTTCAATTTCAAAACGTTTTCAATTGTTAATTTATGATGAATTATCATTGAAATGATGAATTAATGTTGATTTATGATGAAATTCCCCCATGTACCCATGAATCCCCCAAAATACTAAAAAGTGAATTTATGATGTGGGTTGATTGATTATGGAAGCATGTTAATTGATTATGTCTATATTGATTGAGTTATTGAATCATGATATTCCCCTTTTATAATGTAGTATTCTAGATGTTTTGGTTGAGTTTGATTCATATCCTTGGACGGTAAATTATGAAGATTGATGTATAATCATGATGCTATATATATGCTTGGTGATTTCAATGAAAGTAATGTGTTCGTAATAACAATGCAATTGTGATATTGTTGAAAGGTTATTCTCAATTATACACTTGTGAATGATGATGATATTTTGTGAAAATTTTCTTCAATGTAATGATATAACTTAAATTGGTAGGCTTAGAGCATCCTCTTCTTATGTAATTAAAAGTGATCTTGATTGGTATACATCGAATTGGTAGGATTAGGGCATCCTCCTCCTGTGTAACTAAAGTATCTTGACTTAATGACTATTGAATCGGTAGACCTAATAGTTGTAGCGCTTTCATGTATTTAATAATGTACCTTGAATCGGTAGACATAATGGTGGTAGCCCTTTCATAAATGGCTAATGAAGTATTCTAAGGCTTTGTATTGAATCGGTAGACCTAATGGTGGTTTCCCTTCATGATGAGTCTGTGAACTACTATAATGATGAAACTTGAATCGGTAGACCTAATGGTGGTGGCCCTTTCATGACGATTCACTGAGTTATCCTAATAATGTACATTGAATCGGTAGATATACTGGGGGTGGTACTTTCATGTGTTAATAATTTACCTTGACTCGGTAGACGTAATGGTTGTAGCCCTTTCATGTACAATAATGTTAATGAGAATGAACTATTCTATGGGAATTTAAAGCTTATCACCGAGTTGATATGGTGAAGTGGAAGCTCTACCCATAATAGGCCGGGTTTCTATGAACAACTTCTTATCCCATACCTATGTGCCCAAATAGTTTATTAGCTAGTTGATCCACTTATGCTAAAATGTTACCGTTCCTACCTTAGGCAAGTAAACCAGCCCTTTACGGTGTAGGATAGACACCGGATGCCATGATTTTCTCACATGGTCTATGTTTGTTAATGATTATTCTCATCATTTGAGTTACGTGCTATGGTTACTCAAGGGGTTCTATGAAGTGTGGGTGTTAGTATGGGATGCCATTCATGCATTGCACGAGTAGGCTTTAAGAGGGTTATGGTGTGTTTCTCTAATGTCATAATGTCTAATGAAATGAATGTGCTCATAATGACGCTAATGAGAATGCTGACTTGAAGGCTAAATGTAATGATGAATGCTTGACTTGGAATGTTATTATAAGTTGATGTCCATGTCATGACTTATTAAATGAAAATGTTCCTTATCCATGAGTATTGACTAAAGATGATAATGAAGAATTGTAAGTACATCTATGGTGGCCTCAAAGTGGTACTTAGTATGAATGGTAGTATGGGATGCCATTTTTACATTGCACAAGTATAACTTAGGGTTACTTAAGATGATGGTTCTAATGTGTTACAGTGGCTTACATGATGATTCTGCTTTATCTTATGCCTTTTATACTTTAGTTCATGATGTTTTCTCAAAAGTGGCATATAGCATGGTTTTCAACCAAATTGTCCTTTTTAGAATAATTTTTGCATGGCTATCATACTTAGTACATTTTTGTGTACTAACCCATATTTCTTCTATTTTACTACAAAGTGTAGGTTCCGGATCTTAAGTTGACTTCTAGTGTTCGAAGCTTGGATTTATTCTCTCCAAAGCTAGTTGGTGAGTCCTCATGGTTCGAGGACGAGAGTTGTCAGTTTTAGTTTCTTTCATGTCATTTTACGTTTTGGACTATGTTTGAAGGGCTGTGACCCTATCTTTGATCCTAAAGTTGTATTAGATGGCCATGTGAGACAAAGTTAGACTTCTGGTATTTTTAAATAAAGACTTTGATTGTATTGATAAAAAAATTTTAAATTATGTATTGTTTGTTATTTATTATGTTATGAATGCTATGAGGCCTGTATGAGGCTCTTCGGAGTCTTGTACACCGTGTTACGTCTGGGGTATAGGCTCGGGTCGTAACAAACATGGTATCAGAGCACAAGATGTTGGGATGGTTTTTAGGAGGATGTCGGACAAACCACGTCTACTAGAGTCTTGTTCAAGAGTGTGAAGCGCGCCACATTTATGAATGAGAGGCTATAAGATGTTAGGAAACTACACTTCTTTCATTACTCTTTGAGTCGTGTCATAGAGTTTAGCTATATAAAAGTCCCTTTTCTAACCCTTCCCTTGTGTCTTCAGGAAATGAATACACGAAGGGCGAATGCTAGAAGGGTGGAAGAGGAGAATGTGTATCAAGGAGTTCCTGAAGGTAATCAAACTCCTCAAGGAAATCAAGATCTGATTGATACTCTGGCCATGACGGATGGGTAAGTTAGGTCGGTTTTTCTAATGATGGCTCAAGCCGTGAATACTCAAGCCCAAGCTATGATGGCTCAAGGCAATATGGGTGTTGAGACTTATGTGAACCCTAATGTGAACGCCGTGGCTTCTAGATTGAGGGATTTTGTTAGAATGAATCCTCCAGTGTTTCATGGTTCCAAGGTGGGAGAGGATCCCCAAAAGTTTGTGGATGAGGTGTATAAGGTAGTTGATACCATGGGGGTGACTTCGGTAGAAAAATTGGATCTAGAAGCTTACCGGTTGAAGGAAATCGCTCAAGTTTGGTTTACTCAATAGAAGAGTAATAGGCCGGTAGGAGCGGATTCCATAGATTGGGAAGTGTTTAAGAAAGCATTCCTTGATAGGTTCTTTCCCTGTGAGAAGAGAGAAGATAAGGTGGAAAGTTTTATCAACCTTAGGAAAGGTACCATGAGTGTTCAAGAGTATTCTTTGAAATTTACCCTATTGTCTAAGTATGCTCTATCTTTGGTGTCGAATCCGAGGGATGATATGAGTAGATTTGTGACGGGTGTGTCCGACTTAGTTGAAGAAGAGTCTCATACGGCAATGCTCCATGATAACATGAATATATCTAGGTTCATGGCGTTTTCTCAACAAATTGAGGAGTCTAAACTTAAGAGAAAGAATAGAGAGATGAAGAGAGCTAGGTCTGATGAGAAAGGTCAACCAAGGTTCAATAAGAGATCTTCCAACAAAGATTCTTCAAGGACTCCTAGGGTTAACCAAGAAAAACGTAGTGGACCTCCATTTCCTAAACCTACTTGCACCAATTGTGGAAAGAAGCATCATGGTAAGTGCCTAGCCGGTACAAATTGGTCTTATGGTTGTGGAAAGAGTGATCATCAAGTAAAAGATTTCCCTACACTCACATACAAATGAAGGGATCCCAAGCAAGCTTCTCTTAATGGTACGGATCCTAATGCTCCAAAATATAGTCGTTTCTATGCACTCCAGGCTACAGAGGACAAAGGAGCCCTTCCGGATGAAGGCACCTACATGTTGACAGTTCCTTATAAATTTAATGTTTTATTAAGGTCCCTATGTTATCTTCATGTTAGCCTTAGTATGGGTTTACTCCAAAGGGGGAGATGGTATGTTTCAAAGGCAAGGTTGTTGAGAGTTCTGATATCATTATCTCCTCCTTCTATTCCTATTCAAGCTTGAGACAAAGAGTACCTTGTGGCTTGTTTCATGTTTTGGAGACATGTGTGATTATGTGTTTCCATGGTCTCCTTATGTTATGCATGTTCCTGATGAATTCATGTTTAATGGGAAAATGAATTTTCTGATTTTCATTCCTCATGTTGATGTGCATTTAGTATAAGTTGCCTATATGCTTCATGGGATGAATTGTTGAACATGCTTAAATGTGCTTTTGAGAAGTAATTGCATAATTTGCTTCATGATGTTATGATGAGCATGCTTTGAGTTGGAGAAGGTAATTCCTCCAATAAAATGAGAAATGTTGAAGTATTCATGCATAATGGGTTGTGGATGTAGTTCCTACTTCCTTGTGTTGCATTGAGTATGTTTGATATGAAGTTGATGTTTCCTTCTTTGAAATGTGCTTTATTTTCTATATTTCATGCATGATGGGCTGCTAGTCTTGAGAATTTAATTCCGTAAGGTGTTTTAATTGTCATTCGAGGACGAATGCTCCCAAGGGGGAGATAATGTAACACCCGAAAAACTAGTAGGTTAAACTAGAGCCTTACAAGTGTGTAGTTGAGTTTGATGTATTGTTAGAAGTTTAAAATGGTTTCCCAAGCTTAGATTGAGGGGTTTAGGGGCCTAACGTCAAGGTACGACTCCCCAAGGACAAACCAAAGGGGTCCTTGAGAAGGACCCCAAAACTACCCATTTATGTGACCTACGGATGGGAGCTACTGGGCGTAGGTCCGTCCACACCCCGTGGAACCAAGTCGTGGGTCAAGGGCCAAAATGTAGAGTTGTAGCCAGCTACACACGGACCTGCAGGACGGGGCGTAGATGCACCCACGGTCCGTGGGTCAAGGGGAGTGAGTCATGCATGTAATCTGCCCTAAGCTCGGCCAAGTAAAGGGTAAGTGGGTAAATGTATTTAATTAAGGTCGGTTTATATTTATTATTTACACCTTTTAAACGACTAACCACCCCTTTACACTTGTTAATTCACAAATCCAAATAATAATCAACTTTCCTCTCAAAATAATTCTCTCTCTAGAAACCTCCGTTGGAGAAGAAGAAGTCAAGGTCTAGAGCTCAAAAACACAACGTTTCTGCTCAATTTCGTGAGGAATCTACATAAGGTATGGTAGTTTTCATCTATGGATAGCTTTCAACCATAGAGTCCCTTCAAAACTTGATTTCAAAGCTTCCAATTTCCCCCAAAAGTTAGGGTATCGATCTAAGAAATGGGTTCAATTTCAAAACATTTTTAATGGTTGATTTATGATGAATTATGATTGAATTAATGAATTAATGTTGAATTACTATGAAATTCTCCCATGAATCCTTGAAACCTCCAAAATATTAAATTTTGAATTTATGATGTGGGTTGATTGATTATCGAAGCATGTTAATTGATTATGTCTATATTGATTGAGTTATTGAATCATGATATTCCCCTTATCTAATGTAGTATTCTAGATGTTTGGGTTGAGTTTGATTCATAGCCTTGGAGGGTAAATTATGAAGATTGATGTATAATCATGATCATATGTATATGCTTGGTGATTTCAACTAAAGTAATGTGATCATAATTACAAGTATATGTTAATTGGTAGGCTTAGGGAATCCTCTTCTTGTGTAATTGAAAGTGATCTTGATTGGTAGACATTGAATTGGTAGGCTTAGGGCATCCTCTTCTTGTTTAATTAAAGTATCTTGAGTTAATTAACATTGAATCGATAGACCTAATGGTGGTAGCCCTTTCATGTATTTAATAATGTACCTTGAATCGGTAGACCTAATGGTGGTAGCCCTTTCATAAGTGATTAATGAAGTATTCTAAGGCTTTGTATTGAATTGATAGACCAAATGGTGGTGGCCCTTTATGATGAGTCTATGAACTACTATAATGATGAACCTTGAATCAGTAGATCTAATGGTGGTGGCCCTTTTATGAGGATTCAATGAGCTATACTAATAATGTACCTTGAATCGGTAAACCTATTGGTGATGGCCCTTTCATGTATTAATAATGTGCCTTGACTCGATAGACCTAATGGTGGTAGCCTTTTCATGTACAATAATGTTAATGAGTGTTGACACCCAATTTTGGACCTCCACAATACAGATTAATCATCGAGTTTCTTAATTTCCAAACGAGTTGAAATAATTAACTTTATAAAATTCAAAACATTTCCCAAGTTTTTTTAAAACAGTTTTGTCATTTTTTTTAGTTTTTAGATATATATATGTTTTACGTGATTACGTATATAATTAGTATATTTTATGGTTAGTCAAAAACCGTCTCAAAATAAAATAAAATAAAAATTGTTCTAATTAAACATTTGGTTAATTAGTTTAGTTATACAATAGTTATATTTTTGAGCTATATAGCTTAAATTAAGTTGATTATTTTATCTCGTTAAGGTTGAGAAGCTCGTTAATTAATTAATTTTAATTCATCTTATTTGATTCTAGCCTAATTTGCCAATAACATTCAATTTTAAGCTAAGTTTCTTAATACTCTTGGCTAGTCCTTCTAACAAATATATAGCCATCTTCTAGTATTAATTTCAACTCCTTGCAAGATCCATGTTGGGCCATTTTCTCTTAACAATCAACAAGCCCAAAACCCATTCCCTTTTTGTTTTCCAATTCAGCAAACCCATTTTTCCCCCGACCCGGCCCAATTTTTTGTTCAAGAGAAACCCAAAAGCGACATCAGCTTCTCAAAATGCCAACATCAGCGTCTCCAGTAAACGACAGGGCAACGTTCCTTTCAAACGGCATTCAGGCGGCGTCAATACACAGAAGCAGATGGTGTGTTCACGCCATATCAAAACGACGCCATCAACACGCTACAATGACAATCAAACGATGTTGGTTTTCAAATGACTCCAAACGGAGATAGACGGAAAGGCAGTGAGAAACGCAGAGTACTCTGTTCTTCCTTGTCCTCTTCCTTCACGTCTCTCTCCAACTTGTACGAATCGCAGCAGGCAGCAGCACGCGTTTGTCCCCATTTCCTCTTTCGGAATGGGGATGAAACTTCAAAAAAGGGGTGTTTGGCCGATTTGGTGAAAGGAATTAAGAGTTTGAATTTCAAAATAGGCTCCATTATTGAAAAATTGAACCCGAATTACCCCCAAAAATCCGAACCCTAACTCCTCTCTATATAACTCTTTATTGTTTCAATGTGAAAAGGGGGGAGGAAATATTGGAAGAACTAGCTACAATTTGAAAAAAAAAAAAAAAACATAGTACATTATTAGCTATAAAATTTACACATAAATATTTGAGCATAGTTCTTAGAGGCAGAAAGGAGATTTTTTGGGAGTTGGAAAATTTTAGGAAAAGAGTTGGAAGAAAATTTGAAAGAAAAATATTAATAAGAGTTTACATAGGAAAGAATTTTGAAGCTTAAGTCATATAAGAAGTACCCCAAATATTTATTTTTTCTGTTCGAGGGATTGTTAGGATTCATAGGAACTCTTGAAGTTCAAAGTTGGTGGTGAATTCGCTGACCCCCTGCTTGCTCTAGTCTCAAGTTCGCTGCATCAAAACAGGTGATACTTCTTCCTTTGTGGTATTCTCCTCGTCTCCTTATCCATCTCGATATGTTGTTTTCTGATGTCGAAAAGGCCTTGTCATGTGGATGTTTGTTGTTAGTCATTGCTGGTCGGTTATGGTTTCAACATGATGTCCGTTCTTATGTGATTTCATTATTTGGAGTGAGTCGGAATTTATAGTTTATCATATAGGTTGTGGTCTCTTGGCTACTCTGTTGAGTTCTCCTCGTATTTCCTCATCTTGAATCTCTTGTTTGATGTCATCGGGTCTGTATTGTCCTAGTTTATGCAGTATTTGAGTATCAAGTATGTTGTGTCTAAATTTATTATTGTTTAGTGTTGCTACTCATGTAAGTTTAAGTCCTCTAATCAACTACTATGATTAATATATGGTAGTAGCATGCTTGCAATTTGTCTTATGTCCAAATTTTGAAAAGAAATTCTCTTGCTCGTTCTCTGGTTTCTTTGCATCCGTTGCTTTTGGCTTTAGAATGTAGTCGAGAATACATTTGTTTCTTTTATTCCTAAAACATGACTCGGTTACTTTGGTGTTATTTAAGTGGTGGTCTTGATAAACGTCGAAGCATGTTCTTCCCTCCCTTCCCCTTTTTAATGAAGTTGTAAATGGCCAAGCTCCCTCCTATTCATGACTGCAAATCATGTGATTTCTTGCTACATTCATAAGCATTATCTTGTTAGTTTGCCCATGGATAAAGTGTCCTGCCTCATTGGTTTTGCAATATGCATTAAGTCTGTGTTAAACCATCTATTCGGGAATTTTCTAGTCTTAGCTTAAACTGAGTCTAGCATGTTAACTATTTCATTTCGTTTGTATGTAATCGATTAGCTTTTTTTCTTAAATCTTATTTCTTTATTTTATTTTATTTTAAAAATCTATGTATTAGTCGGTTTAATCTTTACTGACTTTCTTTTCTTTTGTTTTGAAACATATGCAAAGTTGATCTATTCTCCTAAATTTTTTATTTTTTTTTAAATGTGTGGACTAAATTTAGTTAGGTGACAAGTGTATTTATCATAGACGCTACATTTGGGAGTAGATTCATAATTAGAATAATTTTCCTTTAGAATTTTAGTCACTTAATTATTGACATTATAGCTACTGCCTCCTTTAAATGATTTACTTTTTATTTCATACTTCTTGAACGGAAACTTGAGTTTATATTAATTGAGAGGTTACCAAGTCTTTCATATATTAATGTAATAAGACTTTGTTTACAGAATCACCTTGGATTCACTACTCTGTTGGAGTTTGCTTAAGTTTAAGTCTAATATTAGTCAATTTGCAATTACTTTTATCAATCCTATAATAAGCTGCTAACTCTTATTTATGTGTCTTTTCATGTAAAAATCTACCCGAGTTCATCATGAACTCCTATCTTCCTCTTGCATTTTGGGAGAGCCGCAAAGTCTCAAATCCTTCCTTTCGAGTTAGCCGGCAAGTGGAACCGAAGAATAAGTCCATGAATTCGGCGTACAGGTGTTCGGAGCAGATTCACGGGATCATATACAATAGTATACATCTAGTGTATACGAAAGTGGAAAATGGGCCTAAAAGCCCCAAATTTCAAAAAATTGTATTTTGTTATTATTGGGCCTAAGCCTATTTAGTCACTGTTTATTATTTTGTTAGAATTTAGGACAGGTGAAAGAATTGGGCCTAAGGCCCAAAGAAAAAACATCTCTTTTATGTTAGTTTAAGACAGGTGCATGTGACTCAATTGGGCCAAAGGCCCAAAACGAAAATGGGTCCAAACACTGGTGCAGGCAGACAAAAACCAGATTTGGGCCCAAATTTCCTTCTTTACTTTAAAAATAAATAATAAATAAATATATAAGTTTACAAAAATACCTCACTTAAATAATATGTCAACATTTCTTTCTTCTTTTTTTCTCCCATAAAATGGTCCTAAATAGTTTAATTTTGCAATTCAAACTAACTTACAGTTAATTTAGCCAAATACTTAATTGCCGGATAACCGCGCATTATCGGGCATTTCGGGTGCTTTGAAACCCTTCCCGAAATGCTAATATGAACCCCGAACTCCTTTGAATATTTTCATTAGATTTCTGTTTAATCTTTTGAAAAAGTAGTTTTCTTCATTTTTCTTAAAAATTAAGTGGCGACTCTTAAACCAGTCCAAAACATATTTTTAAATAAAACAATGAGAATGAACTAATCTATGGGAATTTAAAGCTTAGCACCGAGTTGATATGGTAAGGTGGAAGCTTTATTAACGTTTCAATGACACTTCATCTAATTTTAAGTGTCAACGATTGCTAGTCAGTATAATAACCCAACTAAATGAGTTGGGGTCAAAAGTAAAGTACGAATATGCTCATGTCAATCATTGGAATAGACATTTACGATTAAAAACATAATTTAAATTAAGGGTTTGACACGAATGTCAAATAACAGGGGGGTTTTGATTGTAATTATCAACTACAGCAACAACAAATAATTCAAAATAACAAATATCGAGACGGATTCTTGGAATGTGATTCGATTATAGGCTAATATAGATAAATGGGTAATTGCAACTGTTAGTAAATAGCTATAAATTAGTGAATAGGCTAGACTATAGAGGAGGTAAACCCTTACATAAGTGACTAATGAAGTATTCTAAGGCTTTGTCTTGAATCGGTAGACCAATGGTATTCCTTTCATGATGAGTCAATGAACTATTGTAATGAAGAACCTTGAATCGGTAGACCAATGGTATCCCTTTCATGAGGATTCAATGAGCTACTCTAATGATTTATCTTGAATCGGTAGGCTAATGGCATCCCTTTCATGTGTATTAATGAACCTTGAACCGGTAGCCTAATAGCATCCCTTTCATGTATAATAATGTTAAAAGAGAATTAACTACTTCATGGGAAGTTAAATCTTATCACCGAGTATATATTGTGAGGTGGGAGCTCTCCCTATGTAAGGTCTGGTTTCTAATAACAACCTCTTTATCCCATAACTATGTGCCCACCTAGGTTTTTAGCTGGTGGATCGACCTAAGCTAAAATATTCTGGTTCTACCTTAGGCAAGTAGACTAACTCTTTTCGGTGTGGGACATGACACCGAATTCCATGATTTTCTCACACGGTCTATGTCGATATTCCCATCATGAACAAAATGTGAGTTATGTACTATGATTACTCAAGAGGCTCTATGAAGTATAGGTGGGGGTATGAGACTTCATCCATGCATTGCACGAGTAGGCTTTGAGAATGGTTATGGTGTGTTCCTCAAATGTATAATGAGTTATAAAATGATGAATGCGTAACTTGGATTGTTTCTATGAGTTGCTTTCCTTGACATGACTTATTAAATGTGAATGTTCCTTGCCTATGAATATTTACTAAAGATGAGAACAAATAATGGTAAGTATGGTTATGGTGGCCTAAAAGTAGTACTTAGTGTAGATGGGATTATGGGATCTTTATTTATACATTACACAAGTATAACTTAGGGTTACCTATGAGATGGTTCTATTATGTTATAATGATTTACATGTTGAATATGCTTGTGACTTATGCTTTTTATACTAAAGTGCATGATGATTCTCAAACTTTGTAAATGTATACATTTCAACTAGAATATCCCTTTTAGGATGTTTTCAAGGATTTTATGCATGGCTATCATACTTAGTGCAATTTTTTTACTAACACGTATTTTCAACATTTTTCACAAAGTGTAGGTTCCGGTTCTTAAGGTGATCTTCTATTGATTCAAGGTTGGATCGACTATTCTCCTTGTTTGTGGTGAGACCTAAAGATTCAAGGACGTATGAGTCATTAGTAGTTTCTTTCTAGTCATTTTATGTTTCGAATTATATTGAAAGAGTTGTGACCCTAGTGTTGATTCGAAGATTGTATTAAATGGCTATTTGAGACATATTAGACTTCCGCTTGCTTTTATAAAAGACTTCGATTAGATGGATAAAAGTTTCTAAATTCTGCATCAATTTTTTATCTCATGTTATGAATGCTAAGGGCTTGTATGAGACCCTTTCGGGGTCAAGTATGCCGTGTTACATCGAAGGTGTACCCCTGGGTCATGATAAACTTGGTAATCAGAGCACAAGGTTTAGAATGATTCTAGGATGATGTCTCATAAACCACGTTTAGTAGAGTCTTGTTCATAGTGTGAAGCGCACATTTACGAATGAGAGGCTATAACATGTTAGGAAACTATACTTCTTTCATTACTCTTAAGTCATGCCATAGAGTTTAGCTCTATAAATTCCCTCTCCTAACCCTTTTCTTGTGTCTTCAAGAAATGAATACACGAAGGGCTAACGCAAGAAAAATAGAGGGTGACAATGTCAATTATAACATCTTTTTTCGCACCGCGGTAGGATTTTTTCAATTTAAGTGACGGTATTTATTAGAGATTTGTTTTTCAGAGTCGCCACTTGGAATTGAGTTATGGTGTTCCAAGTCACCTTTTTGTTTAATCACTAATCAAATGAAAATGACTCTTTATTTAATCTACGAACTAGAAATTCAGGTAAGAAATTTTGTTGACCGAGGAGAAGGTATTAGACATCCCTCGAGTCCCGTGGTTCTAGCAAGGTCGCGTTTATTGACTTATACTTGACTTATTTTATTATTTTATTTTACTTTTGATACAATATTACTGGCCATTATTTTTTTGCATTATTATTGATAAACTTTTATTTATTCTCAACTTGGATGGGTAACCGCATTCTTGGTTTCAATATTTAATAGCTTTGAAGCATATCTGCTTTATTCTATTGAGTGTCTCACCTAATATTTTATGTCTCACATCTTGATTTTATAAAATAAAAAAATTATTAGAATAATTTTACCAAGGTGTGGTCAGCACATCCTTGAATTTCTTTTAAATATATTTAACAGTCCTAAAACTCATCTGGTCATTAAAAAACAAATATTTTTCCTTTATACATAAAACCAAATAAAGTAAAATAAATCTAAATGTTGAGGATACAATATATAATTCTGACATCATTTCTATATCCTTTTATTTTATATTAATAATAATAATTTAGTTATTTATTTTTTAGCCTAACTATAACTACTTTTTCATTATTATTTAAACCAAAACAAGAACAATGTCATGACCCGTTCATTTTTAAGAGGTCACAACTAGCGAATAGAAATAAATAAAATAAAAAGTAATCATTGTCAAAGCTGCCTTCATTCATTAAACAGAGATATTAATAGCTAACAAATTGTTCATTTCAATCAAATTATTAATAAAAAAATTTAAAATGTTGTCATAAAATTACATCAAATTCCATAAATAAATTAAAGAGATAAGAAAAAAGTTGAATACTGCAAAGTCTTGACTGAACCTCGATTAGAACACCCACAATTTTTATATTTTGTGTTGTGTTCCTGAAAGGAAATAAAAAATGATTTTTCCTACTTTTCCTAAGTGTATCGTGTAGGTATGTGTGTGTATTGGGTTTTGTTTTTGTGTTGTTGTGCGTGTGTGTGTTACCTTTTTTGGTTTTTGTTTTCTATAGTTTTGTGTGTTGTCCGTTGGAATTTTTGGGTGTAGATTTTCCCCCTTTCTTTTTCTCTACTTCTCCTTCTATCGCTGATGTTGTAGTATATGTAGTAGTAGTATGTGTGTGTTGTGTTTTCTTTTGATTTGTCGTGTGTGTAGTGTGTAAGGGTAATGAAGAATGAGTAGTGATTTTATGATAGTGGGTAGTTTTGGTTAAAAAATAAAAAATAAACAATAATTTATAATAATAATAACAATAATAACAATAAAAATAATAATAATAATAATTAACTATTTTAAATTAATAAAATATAAGAAAAAGTCAATTAGGTAAAATAATAATTAAGAAATACTATCTTGTTTATTAAAATTTAAATTAAAAGAGAACATATAATTTTTGTAGTTTTCTATTTTTTTAAAATAAACTTACTAAAATACGATGAAAAAAATAAAATATTTAATGTAGACCTAAAAGAAATTTTTAAGGAAGAAAAATGGTGTAAAACCTTACATTCGGTCAGAAATTACGTGTCTACAGTTTGCTCCTCTTTGACTTGAAACACGAAGAGTTTTAAGATAAAGAAGTAGACAATGCGATAAGTTTTGACCGAACTCTCATTTGAAAGAAAATAAATCAGTGACTGAGTCCTTTTTTTGGACATCCTACATATCCCGAGTTATAAGGGAATCTGGTCACGTGTAGTTCAAGGAGATGAGGTGATGAGTTGGACGTTAAGTGAGGATCCATCGAGGCTCCAGGTCGCGGCTCTTATCCTTACATAAAAAAACTGGAAGCTAATAGTCAAAAGGAAATTAAAAGCACAAGCTCCTATCTATGAAGCTTCTGTTGAGTCTTCACTTGAGTCTTGAATTGGTAGGCTTAGGCATCCTAATCTTGTGTAAATAAATGTATAGATGAATTTGTGTCTTGAATTGGTAGGCTAGTGCATACTCTTCTAGACTAATGAATGTATCTTGACTTAATGTCTAAATGATCATGAATTGGTATACCTATTCTTGGTATCCTCTTTATGAAGGAATGAATGTCTTTGATTGATAGACCTATTGTTGGTAACCTCTTTTTAAATGAAAGAATGATGAAGTAGTCTAGGCTAAAACTTGTATTGGTAGACCTAATAGTCGTACCCTTTCATGAGGAGTGTAGGTACTAAATGTGAATGTAAAACCTTGAAGTGGTAGACCTAATGGTGGTGGCCTCCTTCTTTTGTGAAATGATGACCCTCGGAACGGTAGACCTAAAGGTGGTGGGCCTTCCTAGGAAGATAAATGAGTTATCCTTTATACCTTGAATCGGTAGACCTAATGGTGGTGACCGGTCATGTGTATGTGGCTTCGGTCGGTAGGCCTAATGTTGGTGGCCCTCTTAAGCACACCAATGTAATGAAACTACTATATGGGAATGTAGGCTAAGCCCCGAGCGAATATGGTTAGATGGAGGTTCTCCCAACGTTAGGCCGAATCTCAATGAATGTCTTTCATATCCCACAACTATGTGCCCACATAGGTCTTAGCTACGGATCCACCATAGCTAGATGAACCGGTCTCCCTTAGGCAAGGGTACCACCTCTTTACGATGTGGGGATAGAACACCGGATTCCATGAACTAGCTCGCATGGTCTATGTCGGTTAAACGCTTATTTCCATCACGTGGGATGTGCACTCTAGTTACTTGATAAGTTCTACAAAGTGTAGGTAGTAGTATGAGATGCTATCTACACATGGCATGGGTAGGCTTTGATAGGGCTTGAGTGAGTTCCCTAAGTCTTAATGACTAATGTGTGAAAGTCCTCTAAATGAAGCTAATAAAGAATGTTTACTTATTATCTCTATAATGTGATACATGTCTCTCTTATATTTAGGAAATGAGTTACTTAGCATATTATGTTGAGATGTAAAGGTTCTTATGCATTGTAGCCTTGAGGAATACTTTGGTGTGGTATGAAGAGGTAGTATGGACTGTCACTTTATGTCTTACTTAAGTGTGTCTTAGGGTAACTTTAGATAGAGGCCCTAGGATGTTGAAGGGACCTACTTAATGTATATGCTTATGTATTGCATGTTGGTACTAGTTGAAACATGATTACTTTAGGTGAAGGTTAAAAGGTAAAGGTAATGAATTACATGAGATATTATGACTTGTATGTTGGTTGTGACTTATATTATGCCTCTCTTGTTCATATGTTCATTAAGTTTACTAAAATGGCATAAAAGCATGACTTTCAATAAAATGTCCCCTTTTAGAATGTTTTTGCATGGTCATCATACTTAATGCTTAATTGTGCTAACACCATCTTCTTCATATTTTTACTACAAGTGTAGATTGAGATAGCTAGCGGATTTCCTAGTAGAAGGCTTGGATTGCTATTCCTCCAAGACTTGGTATGTCCTCATGGATTCGAGGACAAAGAACTCTTATGTTTCATTTTGATGCTATAGACATTTAGTAGTTTATATTGTAAAGGGTCGTGTCCCTATTGTGTTTTTGAGATTGTGTCTAAGATGGTCATGTGAGACTTAGACTTCCGCCGTGTCTTTTGAAAGATGTCTTCTTCATGTTTTGAATAGTATGGTTTTTGAATGAAAAGTTTTAACTCCGCACTATTTTTATTACCGATGTGATGAATGAATGCTAAGAGGCTTGTACAAGACCCCTTTGGGGTCAAATACGCCATGTTACGACTAGGGGGTGCTCTCGGTTTGTGATATCACCGAATCCAAGGAGGGTTGCCTTTATATCTCATCGAGTTGAGAATCAGGTGTGCGTAGTTCGTTCAGATTGGACAATTACTCTAATTTTTGTAATTTTTTTTTGAAAAATTAGAAATAATTTGATAAATGCAACTATTTTTTTTCGTTTAAAGTGGTATAAAAACTTTTGAAGTTTCTTTTTGTGATCTATACAAAAGAAAAAATAAAAGAATCTTTTTTTTATTGTTGTGATTTTTTTAGAAATAAAAAATAATTTTTTGAAGGAAAATGAAAAAAAAAAACTTCTTAAGCAAGATTTTTAATTTTTTTTTTATCTATGTCTTTCTTTTTAATGTAAAATTTTTTTAAAAAAGAGTTTTATTTCATTTCATTGATCACCACATATTTTGCTTATATACAAAGAGTTTTCAAATAAATACATTTTCAAATAGCTTATAAAATAATTTAGGTAGTCAAATAAAATTGGAATATCTATCTAAACGAATCACATCCTTATGCCAAGTCTCATTAAATCAAATACAAATAATTCAAATACGTAAAACATAACTAGAGACAACCATACCTGGTTTCAGTTCTACTAAGGTTAAACTTGATGGAGAAAAGTTTCTAGACTGGATGTAAAACGAGTGGACAACTCGAGTTAGGGAGTAGCAACGTGTCGGTAGCAGCAATTTTCAGCTTTGTTCAAGGATGCTCCCTATCCTAAATATATGTGACTAAATATCCTTCATCATGGACCGAAGATCCACTGGCTATCTTGATAGAAATGGGGTGGACAGTCGCAATTCCCATAATGGTATTATTGAAGACTCAAAGGGGTGCGCGAGAGAAAACAGTTTATATGTATTTCAAATAATATCAAATTAGTAAATAAATAAATAATTAGCACATTATGCCAACAAATACAACATCCAAAAACATAAATAAATAAGTAAATAGTCATACATAAGTCAATATTATAAGCTCGAATTCAGGTTATTCCCAGCGGAGTCACCAGAGATGTCACACCTCGTTTTCGCACCGCGGCATATTTTTTTCCAATTTAAGTGACGGTATTGATTAGAGATTATTTTATTTTTCAGAGTCGCCACCTGGAATTGAGTAATGTTGTTCCAAGTCACCTTTTTGTTTAATCCCTAATCAAAAGGAAATGACTCTTTATTTGATCTACGAACTAGAAATTCAGGTAAGGAATTATGTTGACCGATGAGAAGGTATTAGGCATCCCTCTAGTGTCGTGGTTCTAGCACGGTCGCTTTTATTGACTTATACTTGACTTATTTTTATTATTTTATTTTATTTTTGATACATTATTACAGGTCATTATTTGTTTCATTTTTGTTGATAAAGTTTTATTTTTTCTCAACATAAATGTGTAACCGCATTCTTGGTTTCGATATTTAATATCTCCGAAGCATAAATACTTTATTATTTTGATTGTGTCACCTAATATTTTATGTCTCACATCTTGATTTTACAAAATAAAATATTTATTAGAATAATTTTACCAAGGTGTAACAACATTCTTAATTGAAACAAATATTTTTAACACTCCTAAAACTCATCTAGTCATTAAAAAAAATATTTTTCCTTTATACATAAAACCAAATAAAGTAAAATAAATATAAATGTTGGGGATACAATATATAATTCTAACATCATATCTATATACTTTTATTTTATATTAATAATAATAATTTATTTATTTATTTTTTGGCCTAACTATATCTACTTTTTCATTATTATTTAAACCAAGACAAGAACAATGTCATGACCCATTCATTTTTAAGAAGTCACAACAAGCGAATAGAAACAAAAAAAAAAAAAAGTAATCATTGTTAAAGCTACCTTCATTCATTAAACAGAGATATAATAGCTAACAAATTATGCATTTCAATCAAATTATTAATTAAAAAAATAGGAAAAGTTTTCATAAAATTACATCAAAATTCCATAAATATATTAAAGATATAAGAAAAACTTGAATCCTGCAAAGTCTTGACCGAACCTCGATTAGAACACCCACAAGATTTG
The DNA here is from genome assembly GCA_029582525.1 of Solanum tacnaense. Classification (NCBI taxonomy): domain Eukaryota; kingdom Viridiplantae; phylum Streptophyta; class Magnoliopsida; order Solanales; family Solanaceae; genus Solanum; species Solanum tacnaense. Next base: position 50,487 of record JAJOOD010071777.1, read on the forward strand.
CATTTTGTGTTGTGTTCTTGAGAGGAAATGGAAAATGATTTTTCCTACTTTTTCTAAGTGTATCGTGTAGGTATGTGTGTGTATTGTGTTTTGTTTTTTTGTGTTGTTGTGCGTGTGTGTTACCTTTTTTGGTTATTGTTTTCCGTAGTTTTGTGTGTTGTCTGTTGGAGCTTTTGGGTGTAGGTATGAGTGTGTATTGTCTTCTTCTCTTCTTCTCTTTCTATCGCTGATGTTGTAGTATATGTAGTAGTAGTATGTGTGTGTAGTGTGTAAGGGTATTGGGGAATGGGTAGTGATTTTAGGATAGTGGGTAGTTTAGATTAAAAAAATAAAAAATAAACAATAAATAATAATAATAATATTAATTAACTATTTTAAATTATTAAAATATAAGAAAAAGTCAAATGGGTAAAATAATAATTAAGAAATACTATCTTGTTTATTAAAATTTAAATTAAAAGAGAACATATATTTTTTGTAGTTTTCAAATCTTTTAAAATTAACTTACTAAAATACGATGAAAAAAATAAAATATTTAATATAGACCTGAAATATTTAAGGAATAAAAATGGTGTAAAACCTTTCATTCAGTCAAAAATTACGTGTCTACATCAACGAAGAAGCTCCTCAAGTGAATCAAGCTCCTCAAGCTAATCAAGCTCCGTTTAACCATCCGGCTCTATCGGATGTGGAAGTTAGGTCGACTCTTATAATGTTGGCTCAAGCCCTGACAACTCAAGCCCAAGCTATGACGGCCTAGCTAATAGAGATGTTGAGACTCATGTGAACCCTAATGTGTGAATTCCACGGCTTCTAGATTGAGGGACTTTGTTAAAATGAACCGTCCCGTGTTTCTTGGTTCCAAAGTAGGAGAGAATCCTCAATAATTTGTGGATGAGGTTTACAAAATAATTGATGTTATGAGGGTGACTTCGGTAGAAAAGGTTGTCACGACCCAGGCTACCCCCTAGATGTGACACAATGTACAAGACTCCGAAAAGCCTCATACATGCCTCATAGCATATCATTACATAAGAACATAGGAAATAATGCTAAATTTTTAAAACTATTCTTTACAATCAAAGTCTTTTATAAAAACAAATGGGAGTCTACAACACTATGTCTCAAACCATCTATAACACTTGAATACAATCTTAGGCACACAACCCTTACAAAAGCACTAAACATAAAATGAATGACTTAAAAGACATAATGGTCAAGCCCTCAAATGCTATGAGGACTTAACAAACTCCTTCTTCTTGATCTACTATGTTCCTAGCAACAAGGATGGAAGTCGATATCGCCAAACCCTACTTTGTCAAATATGTAGAAAATATAGTTTAGTACAAAAATGCACCAAGTATGATAGCCATGCATAAAAACCTTTGAAAACATGCAAAAAGGGACATTTTAGTTGAAAAACATGCATTTACTAAGTTGAGAATCATTATGCACATTTAGTGTAAAACACAAGTCACAAGCATGTTCACCATATAAATCATTATAACATAATAGAACCATCTCTTAGGTAACCCTAATTAACACTTGTGCAATGTATTAATGACATCCCATAATACCACTCATACTAAGTATCTCTTTGAGGCTACCATAGTCATGTTTACCATTCTTGGATCCCATCTTTAGCCTATTTCTTATAGAGAGGGAAACAAGAACATTTAATAAGTCATGAGAAGGAAAGCAACTCATATCAAGAATCCAAGTTAACATAAAACATTACAAGTAGCCCTTACATCAAATGAAATTACCATTTAGGCACAAGCACATTCATTACATGTGTCATCTTGACAAAGAGGAATCTACCATAACCACTCTCAAAGCCTACTTGTGCAATGCATGGTTGAAGTCACATACCCCAACCCACACTAAGTAGAACTTCTTGAATAGACATAGAATATCCTAGACTTTTCCTTGTGGGAATTAGCCTTAACCGACATAGACCATGTGAGCTTGCATGGAATCCGGTGTCATTCCCCCACACCGAAAAGAGGTGTACTACTTGCATAAGGTAGAACTAACATGTATTACCTTGGAAATGAATCCCATGGATAAATAACCTACGGGGGCACGTAGTTATGGGATAAGGGGATTTCTACTAGAAACACGCCCTCTACTAGCGGAGGAGCTTCCATCCCGTGAGACTTCTTCTAGAAACCCGCCCTCTACTATAGGAGGAGCTTCCATCTCATTCTCAATATCCATTCGGTGCTAAGCATAATTCCCATTGAGTTTATATTAAGTCTTGACTTAAATTGATACCTATGTAATGGTGTCTTGACACTCAATCCAACATGGTTCATGAGATAGCTCATAGATTCATTTTAGGTGAGAATTGCCTTTCAACCTAGAATCTTCATTTATGTGAGAAACCTTTCACATCATATTCATTATGTGTTCATGAGAATAGCCTTTCAATTGACAAAATAACATGGCCACTATTCATGGAATAATCATGCATGAGTGTGTATGTGAGAATAGCCTTTCAACAACACAAGAATTAGATTATAATCATGTTCATAAAGCATACACATGGAGCCCACAATTAGGCATAATTATCTTTTTTACCCTTTAAAGATCAAGGATTACATTCAACCAATCACATCTAGGGTTACTACATTAAACATGGAAGATAACATGATTCAAATAACTCAACTACTACAACATAATCTCATAATATTCATCCCACCACAATTCACCCACATCACATAGTCACAAATTGAGGACATGGGGGTTCATGGGTTCTTGGGGCAAATTCAACATCAAATCCATTGAATTTCCTCAATTACTACGTAAATCAAGTAATAAATTCATTATATTCATGATCTCAAACCATAGAAATTCCTCAATTACTACGTAAATCAAGTAATCATGCATGAGTCTTTCCACAATAAAACAACATATAATTCAACACACACAATAACTTCCCTCTTAAATCCTTAACATCATTAGCTTATTCGTATTAGCCTTTACCATTAAAGCCCTAGAAGTCATCTTCATACTACATGCCTTACTCTCAAGCAATACCTCACATGATTATCATGTATGCCTAGTTCCCAAGATAATCCGACCACATGCTTCATTCTTAACCAATTATAGTCATATAACATCATACAAACTCAATATCAATATCATTAAACCACGATCCATAATATAAGTCCTAATCTAATCAATTCAGGTTTACAAGGTTTACTTTTATGTAATTCATCTGTAGTTCCTCTAATTTCATGTAATTCATAAAGTAATTCATCAAATCATAGAAGGTCACATATAAGCCCTCAATTGCCTCTTTCATGGCATAAACCAAACTATATTAATTTCACCCGAACACATTAGGTTAATCAAGAATACATGTATACTCATACTAAAATCATGTAATTACACCATAAACGACCATTATCCATTCAATTGTATCAACATATAATAATACTCACACATTAAGATCCACTTTAGGAAAAGAGAGAAATTCATGGACTCTTGAAGAATTCATCTTAAAACAGTAGTAATTCATCAATTAGATCATAATATAAAGAAATTTAATCATTGAAAATGTTTTTGGAGAGAATCCATGACTTGGAGTGAAGACCCTAGGCTTTGGAGACTTTACTTTGAAATTGAGAGTTTAAGGACTTCATGGATGAAAAGCTAACCATGAATCAAAACTACCATATCTTAGATAAAGATTCCTCACAAATTTGGGTAGAAAAGATGAGTTCTTGAGCCCTAGACCTTGACTTCTTCTTCTTTTTCAATGGAGGTTTTAGAGAGAATATTTTTCAGGGTAAGGTTAGTTATGATTTGGGGTCTTGGGAATTATGAAATAAATATGTTAGTTAATGGTTTAAAATTACTTATATAAGTCTATTAAAATGAATTAAAACAACCCCACACTAAAATAATTAATTTAGGAATTACCTAAAACAATTCACCTTTGGCCGAGATTGGGGCAGCATTGAAGGCCCCATCCACGACCCCCACCCATGGGGCGTGGATGTACCCACGGACCGTACTGGTCACTCGTGGGTTGGGTCTGCAGATCCTCAACTTGGCCTTGGTCCACGAGGCACCACCCACGGAGCGTGAACCACCCTATGGGGCGTAGGTCCCTCCGTGAGTCACTTTCTTTTTTGGCAGTTTTGGGGCTGTTTTAGGGTCCTCCCCAAGGACCCCTCTTTGATTGGTCTTTGGGGAGTCGTACCCTGATGTTTAACCCCTAAAACCCTCATCCTAAGTTTGGAAAAACAGTATACAATTCTAAACCACACACAAAACTCTAAAACTCTCACGTAAGACTCTAGTTTCACCTACTAGTTTTTGGTGTCACAATATCTCTCCCTTGGGAACATTCGTCCTCGAATGACATTTTCGACACCTTATGGAAGTAGAGACTCAATACTAGCAGCCATCATGCATGAAACATCAAAACAATGCATCATTTAAAGGAGAAAACATCAATTCCATCTCAAAACATCATCAATGCAATACAAGGGAGTAGGAACTACACCTAATAACCCAAATATGCATGAAATTCAATATTTCTCATTTTTCATAGGAGGAACTTACTTCTCCCACTAAAATAGAGCTCAACACAACATCATGGAGCCAATATGCAGTTTCTCTCAAAAGCATACTAAAGCATGTTCATTAACACATCTCATGAAGTCAAATAGGCAACTCATACCAAATGCACAAGAACATGAGGAACATTGATCATAACAACTCACTTTCTCATTAAACATAAATTTCATCAAACCATGCATCATTTAAGGAAACCATGAAAAACATATAATTCACACATGACTTCCAAAACAAGGAAATTATGGAACACATACAACATCCAAGACTTCACAATCATGAAACAAGTCAAGGGAAACTTTCTTCTCAAGCTAAAGGAGGAATAGAAGGAAATATAAGCATATCGGGACATCTCATTGGCGCTTGGCCTCCCAAGTAGCACCCTCACCTACTACGTTCACACAAAGACACTCTTTCACACCTTCATGAAAGCAATTTCCTCACTCTTCTATTTCTTAACCTTCCAGTCTAAGACCTCTACTAGAACTTCTAAATTAGAGAGATTCACATTTAGGCAGTCTAGCTCACAAGCACCCTTATGAACACCACTCAAGACCTCATATGAGCCTACAAAACCGGGACTAAACTTCTCAAGCTCACTACACCTCTCAAGGTTAAAATTTCAAGCTAATCTAAATGATGAACATGAAAACACCCAACGACCTTGCTATCTAAGCACATTATCTCCCCCTTGGGAGTAAGCCTATACGAACTCTTCTAAGCATCATTTCATCCGATTCTAAGGTCGGAACAAGTTATCACTCAACTTTCACATCTATCACTCAAGGTAATTCTAAACCATGGAGAATTACTCTTCTATCCTATTTTAAAAGAATCTACTCACTAAACATCTCTAGGTACCACATATACACCCTATTACATCAAATCTTCCAACACACCCTAAAACTCATCATGACTAAGTTGCGTTCTACCAACAAACACACATAACCATAATGAAACCCATTTATACTAAAGACAACATAAAAGCCCATCATGTTAAATTTATCAAGTCACAAAAGATAGCAAATTCCGGAATCTAAATAAGCATAAAACACATACCGGAAGCAATATTTGGAGGACTCTCTTATTTGCCTCTATCTTGGGTAGCTCTAGTACCCAAACCACTAACAAAAGCTTGCTTGGCCTCTCTTCCTTTTGCTGTTAGTATAGGGCAGTGTTTCACTTGATGATCACTCTTTTCACAACCATAACAACCTTTCATGCAAGCCAAATATTTACCCTTACGTCTTTTGCCACACCTAGCACACTTCGGCCATAGAGACCTACCACTCCCATCACAAGACTTAGGGTTAGACACCCTTTCTTCCTTAAGATTTGGGGAATTTTCATCAAGCATATACCTGTTTTTCTCCCTCAACCTATCTCCAATTTTCTCTTTTTCAGTTTTTTGAGCATGAATCACAAGACGATCAATATTAATACCATTCTTAAGCATAACCATACTACGTTCTTTTGCTATCAAGTCGGTCACCCCCAAAACAAACTGTAACACCTTGTATTCTACGTGTATTAGTTCTATTTATATGATGCTTATAAATTGCCTTGTGTTATAGTTATGGACTCGATTTCCTATGGGACTAGTGACAATAGAATATGTTTAAAGTGAACTATCTGTGGATTTTGATGCGACCCAATTAAGTTGACGTCGATGGAAGTATTTAAACTTGAGATCCTAAGGTGGTATTTGAGTCTAAAGTTTAAAGTGACATAGTGTATATAAGTTTTAAGTTTAGTTAAAGGTATTAAGGTCTAGAAATGGAATAAAATATTGAGGTGCTTGCTTGACTTAACTAAGGTAGTAGGTGACAAGTAGGTGCATCACCTACTTTGACTTATTGACCAGCCCAAAGGACCAAGTAGGTGCATACCCTACTAAGACTCTTTTGACCATGTTATTGGGCCAAGTACACTACACCTACTTGCATTAATATGGCCCAAGTTGAATAGAAGAATAAATGGATAGCCAAGGCCCAATCTTTCCAAGCCCACAAGAAATAATTTGAATGGAAAAGTAGGTGCATCACCTACTTAAATGTGTGGACTAAATTAAAGAAACATGTTGGCTTCAAATGAAGTACAAGAAAGGTGGGAAAAGAGAATCTATTAAGGCCAAAAATCTGATACAAATATCTCATTTTCCTCTTATCAAAATTTTAAGCTCTCAAGTTCATATTTCTCTCTCTCAAGATGAAATAGCCACCCAATATTTCTACTAGGGTTCTAAGTATTTTTCATCTTGTTTCTTCCATAGAAGCCACAAGATCACCTTCTCACCTATATTGTTTCAAGTATATTGGACAGTTCTTCAAGGGGAGTGAACTAGAGATAGCTATATGTGTTGGCAGCCAATGTTCTGTCACTCTCTTCCAAAGATTAAAAGAAGGTTACAAGAACAGTAATTGAAGCAGAATAACAGATTTAGATAACTGAGATAAGGGCACTTCCACAACCTCTAATTATTAGTTTATTTGAGAATTCTTGACTTTATTGTTTATTGCAACTCACATTACACCATTTTAGGCCTACGGCCACACTAATTCTGGACAACGCTTGTAAAGTGTTGCCTAAAATATTTTTGGGGACCCTTTCAAAGCGTAGCCCAAGTTTTTAACTTTTAGCTACACTTTATATTGGCAACAATTAAACAATGTACTCTTTAATGGTATAAGCTACACTTTATAAGTGTTGTTACAATATGATATAATTGACAACAACTATTAACATATATGGCCACACTTTTAAAGTGTCCTATATTTATAATTGTAAAAACAACACATTAGAAGTGTGGCCTTAAAATTTTCACTAAAATATTCCATTCCCTCCAACATTTTTAACTCTCCCTCCCATTTTTATTGGCCAATTTTTTTTTTCATAAAACATTAATTTTAATAAAATACATAAAACATTTGTGAGAAAAACACGCGTGAGTTCTCTCTTTCTCGGAAGAACTGAGCTGAAGATCGTTGAAGAACTGAGCTGAAGAACTGAATAGCTGAAGAAATGAAGTCGAAGAACTAATAACGATAACGATTTCGTCAAGCGTGAGTTCGATTCTCTTTTCCGATAACAATTTTGTCAAGCGTGAGTTCGATTCACTGTTCCGTAAGTACTAAAAATAGTCTTCTTGTTATTGATTGATTTTTTGTTTTGTGTTTAGAAGAGGAGAATAAGAAGGAATTGATTACTTTGGGGTTGTTGGCAAGATGAATTGAAGCTAGAACACGATTTCAGACAGATTTCTAGCTGAAGAGCTCAACAGCTGAAGAACTCTCACTAAAGGACACGATTTACATCATAGTTCTCGCTGAAAATAGGATTTTGTTGGAGTAGGGTTTATCAGGTAACAAATTCTATCCTTGAAAGTCTAAATTTTAGCTTTAGGGTTTTGATATTCTTGTATTTTTGATACAATTTTTGGGAGTGTAGCTCGTATTTTAGCTTCATCAGTTGATTTTTGGGAGTGTAGCTTGTAATCACTAAATAAGTATAAGTGGGCTGATTCTCCACTTGAGAATTTCTTTTTTATTAGGCATATAAGCCGATTAGGGCTAAAATCGTCCAGAAGTTTGAGTTCATGTAATCGATTTCGAATTCTTACAGTGAATATGCCTTGAGTTCAAACAAGTAGCTAACCAATACATTACATGATAGTTTAGAAGTTTGATTCTTCACTTCATGTAATCGATTTAGAAAAGTGAAGTTTGTGCATACTTAGATGTTTTGTTCCAGTATCTAATGTGTACACCAAAAAAAGTACAGGAATTACTCGATATAACCTAGTACTTTTTTTTTTTTAGTTGAACGACCCTTGGTGGGGTCAGGGGCTTAGCAATACCCCCATGCCTTATCATTAATAACAAAAATAAAAAAATATACAAGGAGGGGGACTTAAACCTTACCTCTGATCCTATGGTGAGTCAAGAGTCGACCTACCTAATAAGGTTAGTCAACTCATCCTCATACTATAAAAGTGTAAACCTAGCACTATGCACCTTAAGGAGAGGACTCTTCTCAATACAATTATACTAGGAAAACATAAATAAGGGAGACTCTCCCCTTACAATAAGAGAAGAATTAAAAAAAAAAGACCTATTCTAAAAATGGCATTTGACAGAAACATAGAAAAACATGTTTCAGCTCACAAGCTAGTAGACTGTTTATCAACAAATAAACATCACTAATCCAAAACAGCCATATGATATCATTATTAGTAGTGTGAGTCTTTTCCATAGTCAAATGAATCACAAGCCTCTGCTTCTAGCTCTAGTGAGTCATCTGCTTCTAGCTCTAGTGGTGTTGTGCCTTGTTTCTTTCCTTCCTCTTGGAGATAGTCCTTGTTGCCTTTTGATTTCTTGGATTTCCTCCTCATAATCAGTTTGAAAAGTGGCCCCAAAAGTTGTAGTGATCTCATCCTCTTCATCATCATTATCATCTAAAGATTGAGTATCTTCATCATACTCATCTTTAGAATTTGGAACCCCATATTCATCATAGTCCTCAACCTCTTCCTTCTGTCCCTGCTGTTTATTTTCATTTTCCATTTCCTTTTGTTGCCTTTTTTTAATAGCATTTCTTCTTTTTTTGCTCAGTCTGGCCTGGGATTTATTGTTACTAAGCTGAGTAAGAGTGTTCCCTGCATCTTTCTGAGGAATCTGACTATGCAGTCCCTCTTTCTCTTGTTGTCTAGCACTGGTTCCAACATAAGGATTTTCCTTACCTAAGCCCTGTAAACTCTGCCCAATATCAAGCTGGTGGGATGCTTGATGCTTACTTGCATGATGTATAATAGGAACTTGAAGCTGGTCTGTACTTTCGTCCTCCTGCAAAACATTAAGCAAATCCCTCCCTTTGGTTTCTCCTTCCTGCATATTAGTTTGTGTGTCTTTCATCCCTCTACCCATCCCTCCAGAAACTCTATCAATAACCTCAACAGTCTCAACAGAAATAATAGTGGGGTTATGGGGTAAGGGGAACCTTAAGTCAATAACAGGTTCCATGTTACTGGAAATTCCTGCATTTTGATTCTTTTGGGAGTGCTGTTCATTTTGACTACTTGTTGAATTAGCTAGCTTACCTGGATCCTGTGATGTTTGATCCTCCTTGGTTAATGTCTTATTGTTGGTATCCAGACCATATAGGCTGTTTGTAACCTGTTCCTGCACATCTAAACTAGTAAAAATATTTTGAGTAGGAACATTGAGTGTCATACCTGCCTGAGCTGGATTTTGCTGATTCTCCATGCCTTCTAGTCTGTAGGTTTCCACACAGTCTTAGGGTTGGCCTGTTCTTGATGCTTATTTTGCTTCTTCTTCTGTGTCTGCCACTGATCCCCTTGGTCATGTGATTCCTTCCCCTGCTGCATTTTTGAAGTATCATCGACTGTGTTATTCACATGCTGTAGTTCTCTTGTAAGTTGATTGTCCTTCATTTCATTTTCTCCTTTGGTTCTACTTTTTTTTCTTGCACTTCAATAGCCAGCAAAACAGACCCGCCTTTTAGCATTTCTTCCTTTTTTTTCCCAATCAGCAATCAAAACCTTCCATGTGTTCTCCATTTCACATATGCTTACCCGCCAAGGGCTTTACAAAACTAGTTGAATCAAAATGTGGAGAAGCTGAAAAACTCACAGAACATTCACCACAAAAGGGAAGGATGAAAAATACCTTTTTTCATATATCACTGATACAACAGTTTTGAAATTCTCTATGTATTAGTGATACAAGAGTTTCTGAAGTTCGTTCTGTATCACTGATACAACAATTCACTTTGTATCTGTTGTTGTATCAATGATATAGAGAAAATTTTAAAAACCGTTGTGTCACTAATACAATATGAAATTTGGAAACTGTTGTATTACTAAGACAACAAATTAAAATAATTAGTGTATTACTAATACAAAGCGACTTTCATAAGCTGTTGATCGACTATCTATTATAGGAACATAGGAATGTTTGCTTGAATGTTTAAACTTGGTATTAGATGTTTGATACTTTTCTGATTGGGTGTACACAAGAATGAGATTTTAAAATTTTGGACTTAGTTTTAAAAAACTCTAAAAGCTCTAAAGCTCTAAATTCACTCACAAAACTTTAACTTTTAATCATTTGAATTCTATTTATTTACTTTCTTTCTTAATTGTGTCTATCCTATTAATTTTACTTATTTTTCCTTGGTAGTATCATCAACATTCAAAAACATTTGTGGAGGATTCAAGGTTTGATTTGGCATAGCACAACTACCATGACTAGGTAAGAAACTTTTATCATCTCATAATACATGATTCTGATAACTTACTCGTGACTTTTAAAACTTATTTGTGAAGTATTTAATGATTTAATGATTGTTAGTGACAGATTAAATATTGATATCTTCTTCTAGGAATTCATATATCCCATCAAAGGATTGGATGAATTTAGCAAGGTATAGCAAAGAGTATATTGAAGGTGTTGAA
>JAJOOD010071780.1:0-13352 GCA_029582525.1 Solanum tacnaense
CCATGTTAAGATTTCAGATACTAATCAATAAATTAAATTACTGACGAATTTAACTTAATGATTAATTTCCTTTAGAGCACTACTTAACTTATTTCATGTGTCGGATTCATAAATCCACATGCAAGGTTTGACACGATGAAAACTTAGAAGTTTCTCAAAAAGGCAGATCAATCAATCTCTATAACGAGACATGGATTCCATCAACTAACTTATTATTTCACCAATATATATTATTATCATCCAACTTACCAGGAATATTGACCCATCTCAGAATCTCACCTTTTAATAAATCAAAACGATAATTAATATATACAGATCATAATAGTTATATCAGGATTAAGAGTATAAGTACATTTAATAGTTTAGAGAATATGTTTTCGTCAGTCAGTCTAAAACAACTATATCTACTCGGTCCCGTTCAAAACATACAAAATGCACTAACACAAGAAGTTGGAACTATACCGTTCCCATAATTAGGATAAATTACATATAATCTTGTGCTACAATCGTACCCGATGGCATGTCCAATTTCCATCCTAGATTGTGAACAAAAAACTTTATACTTATAAGAACTGATGATGTAATCCTCTGTGTATAAGCTAAAACTCTACACACTAAATCATCTACTATATAAGTAAACAGACACCATAAATGAATGTATGATCTATTAAAATTGAGCAAATATTTATTCTATAATAAATAGTATATCCTAACATATGGTTAATAGTATATATACCAACATAAACAACATCCTCGAATCATAAATGTAACAAAGATGTAATCAAATAAGATATGGATATTTAAGGATATCAAGTATGTGGAAACTTATCACTGTAAAATCACCTAAAGCATCTATGATGCAAAATGTTCAATGAAATAGGCTGTCAAGAATTACTACCCTTTAAAGCTCAACCATTTAAGTCCCATTCAGGATTAGTTGATGGGCAAATCTGTTGGGAAACTATTGGAAATCACGGAAATTTCGTAGCTTGAGGCGTGCCTATGGCACTATCCTTAAGGATATTTCACTGGTTAAGGTGTATCCCCCAGGATTCAACAAGCTCTTCTAGTATAAAACTAGGAGCCAGAATCTAACAAAGATCTTAGAATGGTAGAAAACCCAGCAACTCAAACAATAGGAAGGAACAATTTTCTTGTTCTACATCCAAGGAAGACTTTGTTCTTTTCTATATCATCCATAGTAAAAATCATGGTAAATATATATAGGAAAAGGATTCACACCATAAAAGTGGTTGATAGCTCCAACGGCAAAAAGGATTGGAATTCAAGGAAATTAATAATGGGAATAAAGGAGTGTAATTGCTAATCAAGAAGAATAATGTCCAAATTAAAAGTTAGTGTTAGCAATTTGGAAAAGGAAAACTGGTCAAACAATGCTATTTAAGGAAGGGATATCAATGCCCAATAATTATCATAAAGGGTGAATAAATTAGAGAATTTTTAAAGATTATTATATTTTTGAGATGCTCCAATTATTTTTCCAACAAAATCTAGCTTCCAATCCACTCCTTTACATAATCTTTGCTACATAATTCACTACTACCATCCTGTTTCCACCACTAATTTTTATCCCATTGTTTAATATTTCTTGCTTTATTATCGATCTCCATCACCCAAAGTAGCACCCAAATCAAACTCTTTCCTATGTTCAACAATACTAAACTCCTCTTCATAACTTAGTACACCATTTTCAACAACTAACACATTTCCAGCATGTGCTAGTTGTGTACATCAACTTACCAGATTTGTTTTCTCCAGTTTCATTAGCAAATTAAGGACATGTAATGGTGTCCTCCCAGAGACTATATATCACAAGGACAAGAATTCCAAAGTAGTATATATCAACCTTTTTCATTAAGTTACCACACCCTCCCTCCATATTATTCATGGTGCAACATAGCACACATGTATTTCTCATGCTCATGGTGCTGATTAATTACTCTTTTGCATTAAAAGACAAGCTCACATTTAATTACCGAAGAACGTGTTCATTTAAAGTCTTCATTAGTGTGGGGGCTTATATGCACAAAATAAATTCAACTACATGTTAATTTGAAAGACGGAATGAGACATACTCTCAGCTCTGGGATTCAATTCTAACCCATGATGAATAAAATATTTGTTGTTATTTGGTTGGCCAGATTCACAAATCCCACTTATCGCATCAAACATCAAACAGAAGCCAAAGAACTAACTGAAACATTTGGTTTTTCATATACGAAATCGATATATGTACAATTTTCTATGGAGATAGTACTTCTTTGTTTATGTTCAGATTAATATGCTTAAAGCTTATCTAACATCTATAGATATGGTATCTTGCACTTTATTGTTATGAGTGTTCAAGTCTCAATTTACGAACTAATTGGTACAAGAATATCCATAAAGAACATATAACGCTATAAGTTGTTTTTACTTTTTAGCTTCAACAATTTCTTAACATAGGCATACACAAACTGATAGCTTGAAAAATTTATGTATAAATCAAAGGTTTTGCCCTTTGAACATTTAATTAGCTAGAGGAGCAGAGATTTTAAAGAAAAATCACATATATATTAGGATTGATTCACAATGGATCAACTTATAGTATATTGTTATTCAGGGTAAAAATTCGTTCTACCTATATAGAAGTGTGAGCATGTTTATTGCCAATAGATTCAAAATCATGGGTAATTTTGAGTTTTCATATTTAGGCTCTTTTTTAAAAAAATAAAAAAATAATATTAGTTAGACATGTGAATTGAAGTTGATTATAGTTGTGCAATAGTTAATCTATAATTCTTTTCCTTTTAGACTTACATGTCATTTGTTCCTTTTATACATATCATTTTATTTTTCTAAATTTATCACGATTAGTTTCTAATTTATCATTAACTATTATCATTTCGCAATATACTTTTCAAAATATTGACTTTATTAAATAAAATTGTGATTCTATTTATTATTTCTCGAAAATTAAGAAGTGTGATAGGTTAATACTAGACAAGTAAATATAAACAAAGGGAGTACAATAGTAATATTATAGTAGAGTGGAGTAAAGATTTGAATATCGCACGACTTAATCATATTAATTTATAATTAACATGTTTACTTTTATTTTGTGATATACAAATTCTCCAACCATATATAAAAAGATATAGGGAAAAAAACATGTACCCCAAAAAGAAAAATTATTTATAAGCGGCTAGCCCCTTACTTTTATATTCCTTGTTTTTAACTATCAATGAGTGTTTACTGTTTGATACCATCAAAGTATATATATATATATATATATATATATATATGAACAAGCAGTGTTTCAATAAAAAGACTGTTTAATTACTACTTGATAACATCAAAGTATATATATACTTTGATGGTATCAAGGATGAAGAAGCAGTGGTTCAGTGAATAGAATACGGGACAATTGAGTAAATAATTTGAATCGTGGGTCCAATTTGTGTAGTTTTTAAAAAAGATATAAGTATATGAGACAATAACAAATAACTCAAGGCATTAAGTTATGATAATAAGTTCATATTTTGAAAAAAAATTAAATCCGAAAAGAAATAGGGAATAAAAGAAAACTCTAATAATGAAATGAAATGAAATTGAACCATTCATTTCAATTATAAAAAATAGCGACCAGTCCGTGAATTTATAATTAAAGTTCAGAACCTTAATAAATGTTATCTGAACGAACTGAATTATAATATTTATATTACTAAATTAACTTATTTTTTGTGTTGGACCAGTGCTTGCACGGGCTTGCTATCGTCTAGTATAGTTATGTTAGGGGTACTGAGGTGAAAAAAAAAGTGATACGTACCTTGACGAAGCAGATTTCATAAATTTCTTCCGAAAAAAGGTGTAACATTTTCTCTGCAACTTTATGTGTAATAATAGCTATTGCAAAACCACTGTTGTCCTTAATAGTAACTTTGACACTTTATTAATAATAATAAAATGTTGTTATATATTCAAAATAAAAATAAGGCTAACCAATGTACAAGAGCATATATACCTAGGAATAAGATGTGTGGATTGATGACAACTTGTGCAGTAGATTTTCCTTCGCACGTTGTATCTTATGAACAATTGCTTACATTTTGAGCATACTAACACACACACAAAAGCGCTGATCCTTACTTGCAAGTGACAATTCAGCTTCCCTTAAAATTTAGAATACAAATATTATATTTTTTTATTATAATTTAAAAATATACAAGTTATATGTATAACCTCATCCTCAAATGGAGTCAACATAATAGAGCCCATTGGAGTAATACTTTTCTTCTTGTAAACAACAAGCTTTGTTTCAATTGTTTTCATCCTATAAACAAGTAAAATTACGAAATTTGATTAATATTGTCGCATACAAAACACTTCAAGTATAATTTTGAGAATTCTTAAATGGATTCTAAAGAAGTTTATAGTCCATATAATTTATCGAAAGAAAATTAACATACTACTATTTTCATTTTATTATATTTGTATTGTAGGAAGATGATAAAATAACAAAAGTGAATTTTAAATTTTGTAATTGCCAAATTAAAGACGTGTTATATATCTCAAAATATTCTTAAATTTCGATGTATTAAATTAAAACGTATATTACCATGTCCTCAATGTAGCAACTTGTGGATATGGAGGATTGATTTCAATTGCTGTACTGAATTTGCTTGTCAAACCATTGCACTATTTGTCGTTCCTACATGATTGGAATATTTGATTTTAGTTTCATCATGTAATATATTTTTTAAAACGACAGAGATAAAACATATTTTTATTTGCATTTATACCTGAAGATGATTTTCCAATTCTCCTAGCAAGAATGATCGGGTAATCATGAAGTTTGTTGAAAAGTTTAATTCCATCATGATCAACACAATCCTCCCAAAGTGTTAGTTTTGTTGGTTTCTTCCTGCATATGTTGAAACGATATTTGTCAAACATTAAACTAAAATTACAGATGTAACGACTTGTTTCCGTCGTTATGGAAAAATCACTGGGAAAGGATTTTGGGCCAGAAAACTTTTTGTAGTAACTTGGAAATTTCTAGCCTAGGCCAGACTTGGACGAAATCTGAGTCAGGTTTGATATAGGGAAATCTGGTAATGAATGGGGGATCTAATTATAAATTTGATCAGGTGAGTGGATAGCCAAGACGTTAAGGAGTTTGTACGGCTTTACGGAATCAAATTCGGGTGAGTAGAACTCCCGAAACAGATCTTAGCGTGAAAGGGTAATTTTAGAACGTCCTAGCTTGAAAGTATGTTGTGAAATGGGAGCTTGGAACTCAAATTGCGAGGTACTATCTCCGTTCAAGCCGCCATAGCGGGGTTAGTCCCGCCAAAGCAGGGCCGTTGTAGCGGGTTGGGTCTCGCTGTAGCGGGACAATCGTGACTTAAATCAGGGAAAAGCCCCAAAAATGTTATTTTTCTGCAAACCTTCTTGAGAGCTAAGAGACGACCCATGGCTATTTCTTGACAGATTCCCACGACTTCTAGCGCAAAAGGTAAGATTATTACTCCCCTAATCCATTTTTCGATCCGTAGAACTTAAATTCTTGGGTAATTATCATTGGGGGAGGGTTTTGGGCTGAAGTTGATGATGGGAAAAGCCCTAGTTGAACATTAGGATCATGGGTTTGGTCTTGGGTTATTGGATTTATTATAATCCGGGTATATTAGACCTTTATTATTGATCATTGCATTAAATTACTCGTTTGTAGACCAAGAACAAGCGAAAAGAATCCGCAAAGGGAAGGCTCAAGTGTCTTAGGAGGATTCAAGCTTGGTTTCGAGGTAGGTGATGGTTTGAATTCATGTTGTGTGATATGTCGGATAATTGCTTCATTGTATGCGTACATGTATGTGAATAGGGAATGTGAATCAATCTAATGAAATGATGATGTGTGAACAATACATGTCATGAACATGTTACTTGATTGTATGATTTGAGTATTGTTCATTATAGGTGTGATTGTGACTGTGGTTGTGCTCACTGGAACGGGTGTCACGTTTCGACACATATATTGGATCGGGTGTCACGTTCCGATACATATATTGGATCGGGTGTCACGTTTCGACACATATCTTAGATCTGGTGTCATGTTCAGACACATATATTAGATCGGGTGTCACGTTCCGACACATATATTGGATCGGGTGTCACGTTCCAACACACTAACAGTTTGGGTGTCGGTTCCATGAGAGGACCACTTGTGATTATTATGTTCTTGTTACCTGTCATTGATATTGAGGAATTGTATGTTGTTCCTAAAATGATGACTGATCTATGTAGTATGTATATGTGTGCTTACTGTGTTGTAATTGCTCGTTGTATATGTTGTGCTTATGGGAGTAGCCGTGTGATCCTACCAGTACTGATACGGTACTTGATCTTTCTTTGTTGAGTACAGGGCATCTTCAGGTGGCTACTGACAGACCTCAGTTAGGAGATTATTGATCGTGACCGGATTCTAGGGTGAGCTAGTTCTTTCAGGCTGCCATGAATCTTTCTTGTTTAAGTCCACTCTTTTCAGACTCAGACTATCTATTAGGCTGTTATGTTTAGTTTTCGAGGTTGCACCCTTTGTTCTTACACTTGTTGTTAGTAGAGTTTTGGTACATTGACTTTCAGGTTCTAGGAATTGTTTCCGCAAATGTTTTGGTAGTTGTTTTTGTTAAACTTTTGGAGTTTATGGGAACTCCCTTTTTGTTTAGACATTTAAACCTACTTCAGTATCTTTAAACGTTTAGCTTTTCGTTAAGTGGTTTAGTTGGGTTGTAGTAATGGTTCTCCCACCGAAGGGTTAGTGTGGGTGCCAATAACGATGGTCTGGGTCGTGACAAAGTTGGTATCAGAGACCTAAGTTCGTTGATCTCATTGTACCAAAAAGAGTCTAGTAGAGTCTTGCGGAACAGTACAGAGACGTCTGTACTTTTCTTCGAGAGGCTATAGGACTTTATGAAATCTCTGTCTTTTTCTCCTTTCGTGCTATGACTTGATTCCAATTGGTATTTGGTGATTCAAATTGTTATCTAATGTCTTTCACTTTTCGATTCGCAGAAGTAGTAACACCAACACTAGCAATAGAGGATGCGTCCTTCCAAATAAGCATGATTCCCCGATTCGATGTGGGCAGGTAATGACTAGTGACAAATATGAGGTTTTTATTATGTTCTTAAGGTTGAAACCTTCAGTCTTCTTGGGTACTGAATCTGAAGATTCTTATGATTTTCTTGTTGATTTTCATGAGCTGCTTCATAAGATGGATAAGGTAGAGTGATTTGGCATTGAGTTTATGATATACCATATCAAGGGAGACACCAAAATATGGTAATGGTCTCATGTTGAGTGCCAACTAGTAAATGCACTACTCATGACTTGGGACACATTTTATAATTTTTTGTATGGAGAAGTATACACCCTGAACCTTGAGGGATAGGAGGAGAGATGAGTTCCTAAAAATAAAGTAACAAAATATATTTGTTGCAGCCTTTAATGCAAAAGTTTGTGATTTATCCAATTATGGTACTCCACTTTGCTTCAGTCTAAAAGAGCAAATTTGTCATTTTGTGAAGGGATTAAGGTTAGATTTGTAGATTCAAGCTTGTAGGTGGCTGTTTTAGCAATTTTTTTCAGGAAGTGGTTGATTTTGTGATGGTGAATTCAGACGACTTTGCCAAGGTGGCAACATTCAAGAAGTTTTGTAAGGGAAGGTCAGATTTGCAGATTCAAGCTTATAGGTGGTTGTTTTAGCAAAAATCTTTTCAGAAAGTGGTTGATTTTGTGACGGAGGTAGAAGGGGGTGAAGTCAGAAGACTTTGCCAAGGTGACAACATTCAAGAAGTTTTGTAAGGGAAGGCTAGATAATGAACACCATTACTTTGGAAAATGCATTTAGTATTGTTGTCATAACACGTATGGGTTGGGTTTCTTAGTAAATGATGAAATTATTTTGTGACAATTGAGGTTAGAATCTCTACTGCGATTTCCTAGATTGAGTGTATATCAAAGAGGGTCATGATACGACTACTACAATAGCAGTGATGCTTACTTGGTTAAGTTATGAAGTGTGTTACAATTGTGGAGAACCTGGGCATATGAGGAGGAAATCAGCGAGGCCGTGCGGGGATGGGAAAATGGTAATGCAGGTAGAGGAGCAGTGCAACCAGGCAAAGAGGTTGCACGTCAAGATGACATGACTTAGTTTTATACTTTTTCAAGCAAGACCGAGGCTGAGGTGTCTGATGGAGTGATCACATGTACTATTTTTGTCTGTGACCGGATAACTATTGTGTTGTTTGATCCGGGTTCTACTTATCTATATGTGTCAATTCAGTTTGCCTTGATATTTGATGTGCTTGATTCCCCCATCCATGTTTCTACTCTAGTGGGAGAGTCAATCATAGTCACCCATGTGTATTGTGCTTGTTCTGTCTTGTTTATGGGTTTTCAGACTTGGGATGATTTGGTTATTCTAGATATGACTAACTTTGATATAATCTTAGGCATGACTTGGTTGTCCCCTTATTATGTTGTGTTGAATTTTAATGCTAAGTCTGTGGCTCTAGAGATCCCGAGTAGGGAAAAGTTAGAGTGGGAAAGGGTGTACAAGTGTAAGCCAGTTAAGGTCATATATTTCATTCGGGCTAGGAAACTGGTGGGACAGGGGTGTTTGGCTTATTTGGCTCATATTCGGGATGTTAAGGCTGAGTCTCCCTCTATTGAGTCTATTCTTGTAGTGTCTGAATTAAAGAAAGTGTTTCCTATTGATTTGCCTGGTATGCCTCCAGATAGAGATATAGATTTTTGCATTGACTTGGAACCTGACACTCACCCCGTCTCCATTCCTCCTTATCGCATGGTTCCGACAGAATTGAGAGAGCTTAAAGCTCAAATTCAGGAGCTTCTTGATAAAGGTTTCATCCGTCCTAGTGCTTCCCCGTGGGGTTCTCCTGTCTTATTTGTTAAGAAGAAGGATGGTAGTATGAGGACTGATGATTTTATCTTAAGCCATAAAGAAGTGGATGTATACTGGAATGACAAGCTTATGGATAAAGAAAGTCCCATTGAGTGTACTTAGGTGAAGGAAATTAAAGATTTTTGTAAGAAAGTGAGTATAAAATTGGGTTAGTCCTTTGAATTTGATGAGTATACCTGAGTTTGAGGTGTCATGTCAATGAAAAGGTTGACATCGTAGTGATAGTCAGGGCTTACTGAGCATAATGGTAATAAGAGTTCGTGATAGATTGTGATGGGATGCAACTATATATTAAGATTGATGGTTATGCGAATTTTGTATAGTAATTACGACTTGCAAGTATCTAAGGTTGTGGTTTTCTAATATTTGGTGAGTAACGTGGGTGTATGGAAAATCTTAAGAGATGGTGGGACACCACTCGAATAGAATTTTAAAGAGCTAGAGTCATAATGAAGAAAAAAATAGAGGAATATAGTACAACCTTTAGAGAGAGGCAAGAGCAAGAATATTTTATCTGATTGCAAAAGCTAAAGAGGTATCTTTAGAGGGGTAGATAATTGGGTTTAGAGACGCGTGATTTCATTCGTTTTGTTGTGGCTATGGTAATAGTGTCAAGGGTCCATCAGATTGGTTAAAAACTATTGAAAAAGACATGAGAAATGAGTGTACAAACATTAGCTCGAGTGTGATGATAAGTGCTTTGGTTTTTTTAAAAGTTTAGTAATGAGTACGAGTGAATTTTTAGTGAAGGATATTGTAAGACCGATGGAGATGCGATCAATCATAAGCGAAGATCCATGAATTCATAAAATCTTCAAGGTACACGATAATGTTGATAGATAAGGGGATTGTGTTATACAACTGAATTTACAATTCATATTTTCATTGTAAGTCTACATTCGTAGTGAAATATATTGTCAAGGTATGAGTGGCAAGGTGAGAAATGATCAATTGTATCAGGTATTGAGCATTTGAAAGGGCTTACACCTGGGTTGAGTCGTAAAGTTTATTACTGTTGATTGTTAAGTACCTAAGAAAGGTTTCATTTAAAAATGTTGGTTTATAATAAGGTAAATGGTCAGAGTGTTTATAATGGTTGTTAGTATTGAGAGTGTGGGATTCAGTGGAATGATATGAAGAGTATGTGGAGTCAACTGAATGGAAAGGGCTGGTATCGACTCTTCGGAAGAAAACATTTAGTGCTATTCAATAATTATTCCGTAAATTCGTATGTGACCATCTATTTCATTTTGTACATGGTTGAGAGTATGATTCACTAGATATGCTCATGTGTGTTTTCACTTTTATGGGTGGATCCTTGGTGGTGGATCAGGTGTACCAATCCTGCGATGTTCTCTTGGTTGAATGTGGGGATCATTGGGTCCAATTCTACTGTTCTTAAGGGTAATCTACAATCACAATTGCTAAATCTAGCATTTCAATAGTGTTGTTAGGGGGTTTGTATGCTTGGACATATCCCTCGATGAGTATCTGATGTCTAAAGATCAAATTTTTATAACTTAAGCTCATGGGAATTTATGTTGTGGGATGGAGATGTTGTTAAGAGCTATGATTGTTTGTGTATTATGAGTGTGTTGGTTGGTTCAGGTTCACTTCTAATTGTAGCGAGTATTGATTTGGAATTTTATCATGCTTATGTGCGAAATGATTCATCCTGATGATTGTGTCAAAGTCCTTGATAACATGTTGCATAGGTGTATACGATCAACTTTGGTGGTTTTTGGGAATCACTTTTGTTGTTAGTTAAGTTTACATACAACAATATTTATCACTCGAGTATTGAGATGACTTCATTGAGGCATTGTATGGGAGGATGTGTAGGTATTCAATTGGTTGGGTTGAGGTTGGAGATGTGAAACCCTTAGGGGGTTGATTTGGTGAAAGATGCTCAATGATAAGGTGAGAAGAATCCAAGCTAAGCTTCTAACAGTCCAGAGTCGATAAAAAAAGTATGCAGACTGTAAGGTAAGGGACATGATATTTCAGACTGATGAGCGAGTCCTTCTAAAAGTGTCACCCATGAAAGGGGTGATGCAATTTGGCAAGAAGGGCAAGCTTAGTCCTCGATACATCGGGCCATTTGAGATTCTTGACTGTGTAAGGCCAATGGCTTATAGGTTGGCTTTATCGCCTAGCCTATCTGGAGTCCATCCAATGTTCTATGTGTACATGTTGAAGAAGTATCATGAGGACCAAGGAGATAAAGTCCGTGGAAGTTCAATGGAAGCATCGTCCAATTGAGGAAGCTACTTGGGAAATCGAGAAGGACATGCGAGACAAGTATCCCCAACTATTGACGATTCAGGTACTACTCTACTCTTGCTTTAGATCTTTTCTCCTAGTTTGTCACTCGGGGACGAGTGATGGGTAAATTGGTATCTATGGTAATGACATGTTCCCGTCGTTATGGAAAAAACAATGGGGAGGGATTTTGGGTCAGAAAACTTTTTATAGTAACTTGGAAATTTCTAGCCTAGGCCAGACTTGGATGAAATCTGAGTCAGGTGAGGTCTAGGGAAATCTGGTAATGAATGGGGGATCTAATTATTAATTTGATCACATGAGTGGATAGCCAAGATGTTAAGGAGACTGTACGGCTTTACGGAATCAAATTTGGGCGAGTAGAACTCCCGAAATAGATCTTGGCGTGAAAGGGTAATTTTAGAACGTCCTGGTTTGAAAGTGTATTGTGAAATGGGAGCTTGAAACTCAAATTTCAAGGTTCTGTCTCCATGCAAGCCGACAGAGCGGGGTTAGTCCTGCCAGAGCGAGGCCACTGTAGCAGGTTGGGTACCGCTTTAGCGGAACAGTCGCGACTTAAATTGGAAAAAAAACCCCAAAAACGTTATTTTTTTGCAAACCTTCATTCTTGAGAGATAAGAGACGACCTAGGGCTATTTCTTGAGAGATTCCCATGACTTCTAGCGCAAAAGGTAAGATTATTACTCCCCTAATAATCCATTTTTCGATTTGTAGAACTTAGATTCTTGGGTAGTTATCATTGGGGGAGAGTTTTGGGCTGAAGTTGATGATGGGAAAAGCTCTAGTTGAACATTAGAATCATGAGTTTGGTCTTGGGTTTGTTATAATACGGGTAAATTAGACCTTAATTATTTATCCTTGCATTAAATTACTCGTTTGTAGACCAAGAACAAGCGGAAAGAATCCGGAAAGAGAAGGTTCAAGTGTCTTAGGAGGATTCAAGCTTGGTTTTGAGGTAGGTGATGGTTTGAATTCCTGTTGTGTGATATATGCCAGATAATTGCTTCATTGTATGCGTGCATATATGTGAATAAGGAATGTGAATCAATCTAATGAAATGATGATGTATGAACAATACATGCCATGAACATGTTACTTGATTGTATGATTTGAGTATTGTTCATTATGGGTGTGATTGTGATTGTGGTTGTGCTGACTGGAATGGGTGTCACGTTTCGACACATATATTGGATCGGGTGTCACATTCCGACACATATATTGGATCGGATATCACGTTCCGACATATATCTTGGATCCGATGTCACGTTTCAACACATATATTGGATCGGGTGTCACGTTCCAACACATATATTGGATCGGGTGTCACTTTCCGACACACTAACAATTTGGGTGTGGGTTCCATGAGAGGACCACTTATGATTATTATGTTCTTGTTACCTGTCATTGATATTGGGGAATTGTATGTTGTTCCTAAAATGATGACTAATCTATGTATTCTGTATGTGTGTGCTTATTGTGTTGTAATTGTTCGTTGTATTTATTGTGCTTATGGGAGTAGCCGCGTGATCCTACTAGTACACTATGGTTGTGTACTGATACTGCACTTGCTCTTTCTTTGTTGAGTACAGGGCATCTTCAGGCGGCTACTGACAGACCTCAGTTAGGAGATTATTGATCGTGATCGGATTCAAGGGTGAGCTGGTTCTTTCAGGCTACCATGAATCTTTCTTGTTTAAGTCCACTCTTTTTGGACTCAGACTATCTATTAGGCTGTTATGATTAGTTTTCGGAGTTGCACCCCTTGTTCTTAGACTTGTCGTTAGTAGAGTTTTGGTACATTGACTTTCAGGTTGTAGGAGTTGTTTCCGCAAATATTTTGGTATTTGTTTTTCTTAAACTTTTGGAGTTTATGGGAACTCCCTTTTTCTTTAGACATCTAAACCTGCTTCCGTATCTTTAAATGTTTAGTTTTTCGTTAAGTAGTTTAGTTGGGTTGTAGTAATGGTTCTCCCACCGGAGGGTTAGTGTGGGTGTCAATCACGACGGTCTGAATCGTGACAACAGAAGACATGTGATGTTGGCAAACTAAACGAAAAATAGAATTCAAATCAAATTA
>JAJOOD010071781.1:0-33014 GCA_029582525.1 Solanum tacnaense
CAACACTCAAGTCCCAACCATTTTTCTTACCACAAGAGAATTCATCCATAACTTGCCCATAAGGCCACAACTTTCAATTCATCCATACATCATCAATTCATCATAGATAAATGTAGAAAATCATAAGAGTCACTAATACAATCCAATCCAAACACAATATTCATAAACTTTGAATCATAAGCAAAAGACCCACTTCATAAGCAAATTTAGGAATTTAGGGAAAAACATGGGTTCTTCAAGGAATTCCATACGAAAACATCTTAAAAACAATAATCAAACATTAAATCATCAATATAATGGCTTAGGAAACGTTTTGCCAATGAACCCATGCTTAGATTAGAATTTGAGATTTTTGTTCTTTGAAACACTTTTGAAACACTTTTGATTGGACTCCTTGAAAGAAAGATTGATCATGGATCAAGGGTCACCATACCTTTGTTAAGATTCCCCAACAAAATTGATGAAGAAACCACCTTCAAACCAAGCCCTAGCTCCAAGTTCTTGACCTTCTTAAATGGAGGATTGTAAAGGGAGAAATATTTGAGAGGAGTTGGGTTTCTTTTTAATTCTAATTGTTGTGACTTAAATGGAAGAATTTTGGTCTAAAAGGGTTTTATAATTGCTAGGAAATGTAAAGAATAAAAGGGACTCAACTTAGGAAAAGAATTAAGGACCCACAAAGTTAAACTTAAAAGTTTTCACTAAACCCGTCTAAGTTCGTACTCTTAGACAGTGCTTCACTATTTTGGGAATAACTTTTTACTCCGAGATCGGAAAAGGGCAAACTCGATGGAATTGGAAAGAGGACTTAGATACCTTTAATTGGATAGATAATGGTCCACCTAATTCATTTTGAGCTAAAATATATCATCATTTGAAGTTGACCTAAAAGTCGTAACTTTAAAAATTTTCCACTTGCCCGTCTGTTCCAGTGGGATTACTCAAAGGCTGGTCAACCGGGCAGTCCACTAGGCTAGCTCGCTAGCCTAGGTCCTTGCTTGCACCCTAGGATGCTACCTAGCTCCATTTAAGTTCTAAAACAACATAAACATCAACCTAAGCCCCCACTAACCCAAACGTCAAGGCTCAAGTTCATTCTATCATTTTCCGAGTCTTTACAACTCATCATACAGCCTTTCCCTCCTTACAGAATAGGCACATATAAGAGACACAACATTTCATAAGACATAATCATCACATAAGGACCATCACCTAATATAACTCTATGTCACACTTGTGCAATGTGCAAGTAGAATCCCATACTACTACTCACACTAAGTGCTCCTTTGAAGTCACCATAGACTAGGCACAATTATACTAAACAAGTCATAACAAGGAAGTACTCATATATCCAATCCAAGTATAGCATGCATCCTTTCATTACACATATAAGCATCTAAGTCACTCATTCATTTACTTCATTAAGAACACCTTCATTCAATAGACATAAGACCAACACCTTCAGTAACATCATCATACGACCCCATTCATTTCTTTATCATCATAAGGAACACACCATGACCCCTCTTAAATCCTACTTGTGAAATGCATAGGTGGTGTCCCATATCACCACCCACACTAAGAAGTGCATCCTTGAGAAACTATAGTTCACTAACATTCTTTGTGGGGGTAAGCCTTAACCGACATAGACCATGAGAGCTTAACATGGAATCTAGGTGTCACCCTCACTAGATAAAGAGATTCCTACATGCCTAAGGTAGGACCATCTTTTTTATAGCTTAAGTGGATTCCACTAGCTAGACGTATATGGGCACATAGTTTATGGGATAGGGATATTGCTACTAGATACCGCGTCTCAACTCACGGATGAGCATCCATCTCAAAATATTCCTACTAAGTACCCCACCTCAACTCACAGATGAGCACTCATCTCAATCCATATCCACTCGGTGCTTGGCATTATTCCCCACGGAGTATTTGACATTCATCACATCAATTCATTAAGGGATGAGAGATTGTTACTAGGTACTCTGCCTCAACTCATGCATGAGTACCCATCCCAAACCCAACATTTATTCATTCATTGGAAAGATCATAGATTCAAAGATGAGAATAACCTTTCACCTAAGAATCCCATATTATCAGAAAGTCCTTTCACAACATGTCTTTTTATTCATTAGAGTGAAATTGAGAATAGCCTTTCAATAGACTCAACATTCATTAACATTATCATAGAACTTCATTCATTAGTCATTCATGAGTGTGTGTGAGTATGTGAGAATAGCCTTTCTCATATAACACTATCATTTATACAATTGCCTTCTAAACATGTTCATAACACATTCATAATAATCACAGACCTATAATTCTCATCATAATCATAAATTAGTCATTCATACTTTGCCTTACAATGCCATGATCACAATATACAAAGTAAGTAAACACCTCCACCTTTCAAGTGGATCAATAGCTCAAGAACAATACTACTTTAACATGTAATTGATCATGACTTTCCCTTTCAAGGCCATGTATCTGAAATCACCAACATAC
This sequence comes from Solanum tacnaense, assembly GCA_029582525.1. Taxonomy (NCBI): domain Eukaryota; kingdom Viridiplantae; phylum Streptophyta; class Magnoliopsida; order Solanales; family Solanaceae; genus Solanum; species Solanum tacnaense. The sequence continues at coordinate 2,512 of JAJOOD010071781.1, forward strand.
CAAAAATTCTCTACAATTAAGGAATATATAATGATACAATTCCATAACCCAAAGAAATTTAGACACAATTCATTCATAAGCCTTCATAATCATCAAACCCACATCATAAAGGTACAATTTAGGAATTGAGAGAATTCATGGGTTCATAGAGTATTATCATCATAAATCATTAATTAAACACTAATACAATCATAATTTGACATTAGAAAGCTTTTGAGATCGTTCGATGAAAGAACCCATGAGATTGAGTAAAACCCTAGATTTTCATAGTTTGAAATCTCCTTTGAATTGGCTCCTTAAATGAAAAGTTAGACAAGGATGAAGACTACCATACCTTACTATTGATTCCCCACTAAAATTGAACAAGAAATACCTTGGAAATCCACCAACCCTAGCTTCAATGGCTTCCTTCTTCTTCCTTGAGTTTAGAGAGAGAATATTTGAAAGGAGGAACTTCATTTGGGTTTTAGAGAAATAAGGAGTTAATGACTTGTTTTAGGACTTAAAACTATATATACTAGTGATATAAACCATTTAAAATCAACCCCACACTTTAATTAAAAAAACGAAATTACTCAACACCCTTAATTTGGGCTGCCCCGTCAGGGACCATGCCAACTTATACGGGTCGTGAGGGGAACCATGGCGCGTGGTGGCACCCGTGGTCCCTTGACCAGTGTTCCTTTCCACCCTCACAAACCCTCAAGGGGATAAGGGAGGACCAAGTGATCTCCCACAATCCGTGGTGATGCTCATGTTCACGGAGGCAGTAGCTAGTGAAAGCTGCCTTGCTTCCCTTGAGGCTAAGTGAGCTGCACGTCCAAGTTGACGGACCGTCTAGGGCACCACGGCTCGTGGTGGTGCCCGTGGTCTTTGAGAAAGTATCCTCCTCAATCATGCACCACCCATACCAAGCTAAAGCCACCCCACGAGCCTTCCCACAATCCGTGGTCACGACCACGAGTTGTGAGATGGCTCGTGAAGGGTGCCTTGGCTTGGCATGATTTCTAGGCACCTTGTCTTTCCACCACGGGTGGCACCACGGTTCATGGTAGCCACCACGGGTCGTGAAGACCCTCATGTTGATATGCATTTAGTATGTGTTGCCTATATGATTCAAGAGGTGAAAGGTTGAAAAAGCCTAAATGTGCTTTTTTAGAAGTAATTCCATAATTGGCTTCAAGGTTTTATGATGAGTATGTTTTGAGTTGGAGAAGGTAATTCCTCCATTGTAAATGAGAAATGTTGAAGTCTTCATGCATAATGAGTTTGTAGATGTAGTTCCTACTTTGTTGTGTTGCATGGAGTATGTTTGAGATGGAGTTGAGATTTTCTCCTAGTTTGTGCATTGTATTATAATGTTGCATACTTGACTTCATGATGAAAATTGACAAACATTCTTAGGAGAGTTCTTTATGTTATGGCATGTTAGCTTTATATTGAGGTGTTAAACTTGTTTTAAGTTGGAGAAGGTAGTTCCTCCCATGTTTATGCGAATTGATGAGTTTGTGCATATTTGTGAAAACTTGTGTTTTTAGAAGAAGATGAGTTTAAGTAAATTGCTTTCCTCATGTTGTGGTGCATTGACTATGAGTTACCTATTGTAGAATACATGAGCATGCTTTAGTTTGGAGTTGAGAGATTCCCCCTTGAATAAATGCTATTTGAAAATGAAAATTTGCATATGAGCTCCATAAGAGTATGTTGAGCATGTTATGACTAGGATATGATAGTTCCTCCTTGAACGTAACTAATTATGAGAATTTCATGCATATAAAGTTGACAGATGTAGTTCCTACTTCCTTTTTTTTTGCATTGACTATGTTGAAATGGAGTTGATTCCTCCTTTATGTGACGTATTATTTTGATATTTCATGCTTGTTGGGCTGCTAGTCATGAGTATTTAAATTACGTATGGTGTCTAAATAGTCATTCGAGGACGAATATTCCCAAGGGGATGATAATGTAACACCCGAAAAATTGATAGGTGAAACTAGAGCCTAATGTATGAACCTTATAAGTTTATGTATAAATTGGAGATATAAAAGGGTCCAAAAAAATTGGCTAAGTATAAGTTTAAAGGAGGGTTCAAGGAAGGCGAAAGGATTCACCTTCCTTAGAAGCTTCCTTGAACCAATGCCTTAGCCAATTTTGACCAAGTATATTTTCAAGAGAGGGTTCAAGGAAGGTAAAATCCTTCACCACCCTTAGAAGCTTCCTTGAACAAATGCCTTAGTTTTTTTAAGGCAACCCACGTGAGGGTTTAAGGACCAAGTGGGGGGACCACAACGCGTGGGGGATGCCTTAACACATGGGCAGTGCATGTGTGCAAGTGGGGGCCTACTGCCGTGTACTCCCTTGTAGACTTATGCTTTAGCTTTAAAAAGCTAAAGGCAAGTCCAAGGGAGGGTTTAAGGAAGGTACATCAATTAAAGGGGCTTAAAACCTCCATTGGTAATTGCCTTAGTTTTATTTGGGCAATCCAAGGGAGGCATAAAAAGGGGTAGTTTCATAATTTCCTTTTTAGTCCAAATTAAATGGGTATAGTCTATATTATTTTTAAATAAATATATATATGGTATAATTATGCCTTTTGAATACTCCCATGGATATGCCTTAGCTTTAAAAAGAAAATAAGCCAAAGCCAAAGTCCATGGGAGGGTCCAAGGCCAGTGGACCACTTCAAGGATCTTAAATGCTTCCTTAAATTTTGCCTTTGTTTTTTTGGCTAAGTTCATATGTGCAGGGGCGTTTTCATAAATATTATTTTAAAGTTAAATTAGAAAGTGGGTATATTTTATATTATTTCTAAATAACTATATAAGGGAATTTATATTAAAATATCCCCAAAATTAATCACTTTCACAAACACCCACTTCAAAATAAAAAGTTCATCTCTTCCCCAATATTTCTCTCTAAAAGTTCCTCCATTGAAGAACACCAAAAGCTTCAAGATTAGGGTTCAAGCTCAAAGGTTTTCACTCCAATTTCATGGCAAAGCTTCAATTAACGTATGGGAACCTTCATTCATGGAATTTCTTTCTCCATGAAGCCCTTCAACACTAATTATTGAATTTGAGAATTTGTTCAAAAACTAGGGTTTTGATTCATGCCATGGGTTCTTCTTGAAAACGATTTCTTTATGTTAATTATCCTATATTATGATGAATTTGATGTTTATTGAGGTTTATTATTGTGAAATTCCCCATGAACCCATGTGCTTCCCCATGACCCCAACTTTATGAAAGTGAGATGGGTTTGTTCATGCAATGTGAATACTTAGAATAGTATCTATGTTAATTTAGTCAATTAGTCTTGTTTGATTCATGCTTAAAGTAGTAATTCTAAGGGTGATTGCAAGACATGATCTATGACCATTGAAGGGTAAATTGTAAGTGTTGAATCTTGAAGTATAGCCTTGAAGGCAATGTGTGAAGGTACTCTATGTTTAAGATTCTTATTTATGAATGGATTGATCCACTTGAAAGGTGGAGGTGCTTACTTTTCATGTATTTATGTATGAAGTTATGTCCCACTTGAATGGTGAAGATCCAATGACTAATGTGTGAATTATGGTATTGTTGAAAGACTAGTTTCCTTTACTACTACACATTATTATGTATGAATTGTCTTGGATGATTATATCATGATTCTAAGGTGAAAGGTAGTTCTCACCATGTTGAATCAATGATCTATGTTATGATTTGGGTTGAATGAAAGGTAATGTACTACTTCTCATATGAAATTGTAATTCACCTTAACTATGTATAAGTTGGAGAATAATGCTTAGCACAAAGCAGATATGGCAAATGAGGTAGAGACTCTCCTGCTAGTTTTAGGTCGGATCTTCTACATATGCTCTCATCATGACATGGAAACTCTCCCGCTAGTAAAATAGGCTGGATTTCTAGAAGCAATCTCCAATCCCATAACTACGTGCCGGCATAGGTATTAGCTAGTGGATCCACATTATAGCTATCTATGTCTAGTTCTACCTTAGGCAAGTAGGAAACCTTTTTTCGATGTGGGGTTATATGACACCGGATTCCATGTAGCTCACATGGTCTGTGTTGGTTAATGCACTTCTCCCTATATAATAAGATAATGAATATGACTTGAACTATACTTGTGATTTCTTGATAAGTTTACTTAGTAGGAGTGGGGGTATGGGACTTCACTTTTATATTGCACAGGTAAGTTTTGAAAGGGATAGTGGGTTGGTTCATTATGTTATGGTAAGACATGAAGGTATGATATATGTTGATTGGATTGTTATTATGGTATGACTATCATTATGTATATGTAATGAGTACGATTATCCCTATATGATAAGAATATGAATTATGATAAGAACATGAGTTAGGTACTATGGTTCCTCCAGAAGTTCTACTTAGTATGGATAGGGGTATGGGACTTCATTCATGCATTGCACATGTAGATTTTGAGAATGGGCATGGTATGTCTCTCCAATGATATAATTATTATGAATGTATGATTTATTATGAATTTGAACATGGACTATACTAATGACTTCCTAATGAGGTTTACTTATTGTGAGTAGGGGTATAGGACTTCACTTGTACATTGCACAAATAGACTTATAAAGGGGTTATAGTGTGGTTTCCTTATGCTATGAAGATTTATGAATTATGTATTTATGTTATGGATTATTTCTATGAGTGACTTTATTTATTATAAGATATGAGCATGAATGTCTCATTGATTATGAATGTTGGCTATGAATAAGGTCAAGGTATGTTATGCATGATCATGGTGGCCTAGAAGTAATACTTAGTGTTGATAGGATTATGGGATACTATATATTCATTGCACAAGTAGAGCTAAAGGTTAATTATGTGATGGTTTTATTATGAAGATATGATCTTGGTATTGAATTATATATGTGAACTATGTCTTGTGAAGATTGGAGTATGGTTTATGTTGTGTTGGAGACTATACTTGTGACTATGATGATATCCTCTATGTTATGATGAAGTTTGTATGGTTTGTCTTATGAGCTACATTTTCTAACTATTTCAAAGATGATGTTCAAAAATGGCATATAGAATGGTTTCAAACAAAATGTCCCTTTTAAGCATGTTTTAAATGTTTTTATGCATGGCTACCATACTTAGTACATTTTGTGCTAACCCATATTTCTATGTTTTCTAGAAATGTAGGGATTGGTCCTTGGTGGTGGTAGTATTGGTTCAAGCTTGGATTAGTTAGTTTCCCCAAGCTTAGTTGGTGAGCCCTCAAGCTTCGACGACAAGTAGTTTACTTTGTGTTTATTTTAGTATTTCCATTTAGAAATTATTGTAAGGACATTGTCCCTATTCGATTGTATTAGATGGTCAAGTGAGACAATGTCTAGACTCCCATTTGTTTTATACAATGACTTCAATTGTAAAGATTTTTTTTCCGCATTATTCTATATCTTTATGTGATGATTATGCTAAGGGCTTGTACGAGGCCCCTTCGGGGGTCAAGTACGCCGTGTTACTTCTAGGGGGTATCCCCGGGTCGTGACAACCACCTTACTATTAAACATACCATCCCCCACTTAAGGGAAAACCTAACTAAGGCTAATCATGAAAATCAACATAAGAACCTCAATAAGACATTCTCACTAAAAGGAACCATCACTTAACAGTGCTTTCATCCGGATTAGCTCATTTGTCCATGTTAGCTTGAAGCACATAGAAACGATTCTTCTTTGGAGCATTAGGATTCGGGACATCAAGAGAAGCTTGTTTGGTCTCCCTTCCTTGTGCCGAGAGTGTTGGGAAATCCCTCATCTTATGACCCTTCTTTCCACACCCAAAGCACCCATCCGTGCCGGCAAGGCACTTACCCAAATGTTGCTTCCCATACTTGGCACACCTAGACCTTTCAAAAGAAGTACCACTTCCACTCACTCGTTGAGATTTAGTGTTAGACACCCTATCATTATTGACCATAGAGGAATCTTGATTGTAGGACCTCTTTTTGGACCTAAGTTAACTTTACTCATCGGATCTACCAATTTTCAAGTCCCTATTCATCCTCTTAAGTTTAGACTACTCAATTGATTGAGCATACACAATAAGCCTAGAAATGTTCATTTCACCATGGAGCATTGTCGTACGACACTCTTCCTTAACAAGATCGGATACACCGGTCACAAACCTACTCATCTCATCCCTAGGGTTAGACCCCAAGGATGGAGCATACTTAGGCAATAGGGTAAACTTCAAGGAATACTCTTCCACACTCATGCTACCTTGCCTAAGTTTTATAAACTCCTCACTTTACACTCCCTCTTTTCACGGGCAAAGTATCTACCAAAGAATGCTTTCTTAAACTCCTCTCACTCTATAGGACCGTCTTCTGAAGGCCTATTGGTTTTCCATTGTGTGAACCACACTTGGGCAACATATTTGAGTTGATAGAAGGCCAACTCCGCTTTTTCCCTAGAAGTTACTCCCATAGCATTTACTATCTTATACACTTCATCTAGAAACTCTTGGGGATCCTCTCCCACTTTAGATCCAAGAAAAATAGGAGGATTCATCTTCACAAAGTCTCTCAACCTTGAGCCCATGGTACTCTCAATAGCATTCACCCTAGGCCCCATATCCCAGGTAACTTGAGCCATTATGGCTTGGGCTAGGGTTAGAAAAGCCGTCCTAATCTCTTCATTGGTCATGTCTAGGGGAACCACCGGAACATGGTTGCCTTGAGTAACTTGGCCACCTTTAGGACTTTGGCCACCTTGGGGAGGAACTCCCTCATTCACATTCTGCTCTTCCCTCTTCTTACCGGTGTCCTTCTCGTATTCATATCCTATAAACACAAGAGAAGGATTAGGTAAATGACATCTATAAAGCTAAACTCTAAGGCACGACTTCAAGAATATGAAAGAAGTGTAAATTTCTATCATCCTATAGCCTCTCGCTCATAGATGTGTCGTGACTCACACGGATGAACAATACTCTACTAGACGTGGCTTGTGAGACAACAACCTAAAAACCATTTCCAAAATCTTGTTCTCTAATACTATGTTTGTCACGACCCGAGAGCACCCCCTAGTCGTAACACGGCGTACTCGACCCCGAAGGGGTCTTATTCTAGCCTCATAGTAATTCATTGCATTCAATAATGAAAATAGCGCTAAATTAAAAAAAAATCTTTAATAAAACCAACAATCTAAAAATGATTTATAAAGCAGCGGAATACTAAAGGCTCACATGGCCATCTTAGACAAACTTTAACAAGATAGGGTCACGACCCTTTACAATCGAAGTCTTAACAATAGTCTTAAAATATAAAGAACTAGAAACAATAAGAGTCATTGTCCTTGATCTATGAGAACATACCAAGTCTCGGGGGAAAACTCTATCCAAGCACTTCAATCTTAGCAAGAACCAATCACTTTCTAGAACCTACACTTGTAGTAAAAATAAGAGAATATGGGTTAGCACACAAGAATGTACTAAGTATGATAGCCATGCAAAAACATGCTTAAAAGGGACATTTGTTTAAAAGTCATACTTTTATGCCATTTTGATAAAACTTCAAGAAATGCAAATATAAGAGTCATAATACTCAATCACAACAAACATACAAGTCATTATTCACATTAAACCATAATCCACATATAAACCATTCCTTTACCTTTAACCCTTCACCTCAAGTAACCCTTAGGCAATACTTTGTGCAACGTATGGATAGGGTCACATACCACCATCCACACCAAAGCATCACCGTAAGGTCACCAACGGTGAACTCATCATACAACCTTTCCCTCCTTACTCAATAGTCACATATAAGAGACACAATATTTCATAAGACATAATCATCACATAAGGAGCATCACCTAAGATAACTCTAAGTCACACTTGTGCAATGTGCAAGTAGCATCCCATACTACTACTCACACTAAGTGCTCCTTTGAAGTCACCATAGACTAGGCACATTCATACTAAACAAGTCATAACAAGGAAGTACTCATATATCCAATCCAAGTATAGCATGGATTCTTTCATTACACATATAAGCATCTAAGTTACTCATTCATTAAATTCATTAAGAACACCTTCATTCAATAGACATAAGACCAACACCTTCAGTAACATCATCATATGATCCCATTCATTTCATTAGCATCATAAGGAACACACCATGACCCCTCTCATCATAATCATACATTAGTCATTCATACTTTTCCTTACAATGCCATGATCACAATATACAAAGTAAGTAAACACCTCCACCTTTCAAGTGGATCAATAGCTCAAGAACAATACTACTTTAACATGTAATTGATCATGACTTTCCCTTTCAAGGCCATGTATCTCAAATAACCAACATACCAACAATTCTCTACAATTAAGGCATATATAATAATACAATTCCATAACCCAAAGAAATTTAGACACAATTCATTCATAAGCGTTCATAATCATCAAACCCACTTCATAAGGGTACAATTTAGGAATTTAGGGAATTCATGGGTTCATGGAGTATTTTCATCATAAATCATCAATTAAACACTAATACAATCATAATTTGACATTAGAAACCTTTTGAAATTATTTGATGAAAGAACCGATGAGATTGAGTAAAACCCTAGATTTTCATTGTTTGAAATCTCCTTTGAATTGGCTTCTTGAATGACAATTTAGGCAAGGATGAAGACTACCATACTTTACAGTTGATTCCCCACGAAAATTGAAGAAGAAAAACCTTGGAAATCTACCACCCTAGCTTCAATGGCTTCCATCTTCTTCCTTGAGTTTAGAGAGAGAATATTTGAAAGGAGGAACTTCTTTTGGGTTTTAGAGAAATAAGGAGTTAATGACTGATGTTTGCATAATCAAGACACAACTTCCAATGCAAGTGTCTACGATCGAACAATTGTAAAGTAACCCAACCAAGGGTTGGGGTCGAGTCCCAAGGGAGTTGGCTTGAGAATTAATAGAAAAATAAACTTAAGTTCTTATTAGTCATAGCTAAAAACATTATCAAATGTAAACATGTTAAATCTAAGGGATAACGGAAGCGTCAACTATCAATGGGGGTTTCTGACAAGTAAGCATAAACAACAAAAATGCAAAGAGTACTAATCAAGGAGATGGAATTCTTGGGATGTGATAGGAATACGGGATAAACTAAATTGTTGGGTACATGCTTTTGATAATAAATCCGTTGAATATTTCTGCTAGACTATAGTGGAGGTAAATTCTCTCTCGAGCAACTTACCCTAATCAAATGGGTTCCTCTCGGACACCCACTTGCCGCATGAAGAACAACCTCCACCTTAGCTCACTCACTCTCTCGAGCTGAGTGAGTGGGAGAAGGACTAGGGTTCACTCTCTCTAGCTGAACCTCATCTCGACCCAATGTCATTGGCCATCAATTTAGTAGTCTTAGTTTTACGACCTCTCTCTCGAGCAAGCCGAAAATACAAAGGTGAAATAGTATTTGCAACTACAACTTCATTAATTTCCACCATAACTACTAAACGAAATCACATTTACTCAACAAATAAATCATTGACAAGCAAGACCCAATATATAATCTAACCCATGTCCACAAAATCACACCCCTAGAATTGGGGTTTTAGCTAGACATGTAAAAGAGATAGAAATTTATACCAAAATGAGTTTGCATTCAAATGGGTATGAAGATTTATTTCTCAAAACAAGTAAAGAATGAAGAATCCACAATACCCAAGTCCAAATTCTTGGAGTTGAAACCCTTTGAATCTTCATGTTCTTGAAAAATCCTCTCCAAACTTAGAACTCAAAAGTCTATGTTAAAAATTCTATATTAAAAATCTGATATTAAGCTACAACTCTCCAAGAGTATTTATAGTTTTCAAAATTCTGTGCTGCAACGGATCATTCGGCATCGCTAGTTGAGATCGCCGATCAACTCAGCGATCCGCCCTTTGGTAGGTTTCATCCCCGTCCTGCGTTAGCCTTAAGCATCGTCGTATTATGGATCATTGGGCGACATAGTACAGCTTCGTAGAACTACTCGGCGATACACCGACTACTCCTTTTCACCACCGATTTGATACGTTCTTTCAGGGTTTAGCACACTGGAACAAAAGGCAAGGATAAGACCTTTTGGCGACTCGCCGAATGGGTTCGGCGATTCTCAGATCTTCATTTCTTCGTTCTTTCAGCTGCTTTTGTTCCTTTTTTCTAAGTAGTGTCCATGCTTTCCCTCAAATACCTGAAACTTAACGGTTTTCATCAGATATTGAGATAAAATATGCATTTGAGGACACTAATTCTATCAAAATATAGCCCTAAATGAGTCCAGTTTGTGGACTTATCAATGACTTATTTTAGGACTTAAAACTATATATAATAGCGATATAAACCATTTAAAATCAACCCCACACTTAATTAAATAAAACGAAATTACTCAAACACCCTTAATTTACGCAACCCCGTCAGGGACCACGCCCATTTGTACGGGTCGTGAGGGGCACCATGGCTAGAGGTGACTCCCATGGTCCCTTGAGTAGTGTGCCTGTCCACCCTCACAAGCCCTTAAGGTGCTGAGGGAGGACCACGTGAGCTCCCACGATCTGTGGTGAATACAATGAGTAGTGTTGATTCTCGTGGTCATGGAGGTAGTAGCTAGTGAAACCTGCCTTGCTTCCCTTGAGGCTAAGTGAGCTTCACGTCTAAGTTGACGGACCATCTAGCGAACCACGGCTCGTGGTGGTGCCCGTGGTCTGTGAGGTAGTAGCCTCCTCAATCATGCACCACTCTCACCAAGCTAAGGCCATCCCCATGATCTGTGGTCATGACCACGAATCATGAAGTTGCTCGTGAAGGGTGCCTTAGCTTGGCACGATTTCTAGACACCTTGTCTTGCCACGACGGGTGGCACCACGGCTCGTGGTTTCCTCCACGGGTCGTGAAGACCCTCATGGTGATAGTAGGCAGTGTCTAGATGGTGTTTCATGCATCCAAGGCTCCCACAATGCCAAGGCAAGATCAACACACCTCCCACGGTCCGTGGTCATGACCACGTGTCGTGGTGAAGCTCGTGGTTCCTAGGAAGTGGCTAGGCCTTAATGACATGCCTCACACATGCCTAAGGGACCTTCACGAGCACTTTCACGGATTGTGGTCAATACCACTGGTTGTGAAAGTGGTCATGGTCTTTGGGCAGTATCTAGCCAATTTGGGGCAGCATTGGCCTTCGGATTAGGCTTGCCCCTTTTGGTTTGGCTCTTGGCCTTGTACCCTCATCCCTACTTTAAAAAGACTTCTTAACATAGGGGTCTAGTACTTACTTTAAATGTTCAGCAACTAAACCCCTTAACTCTTGGCATAAACCCTCATATTTAGGTTGTAGTTCAACCTATCATTTTCTGAGTCGTTACACCTGGGTGATATATAATACTCATGTCATAATCCTTGAGTAACTCTAACCACCTCCTCTCTGTGCGATTAATATCCTTCTGACTGAACACATACTGAAGGCCCTTATGATTGGTGAACACATCTACATGAATACCACAAATATAGTGACGCCAGATCATCTAAGTAAACACTACATCGGCCAATTCTAGATCATGGGTTGGGTAATTGTTCTCGTGAACTTTAAGCTGTTTCGAGGCATAAGCTATAACCTTGCCATTCTATAATAACACACAACCCAAACTGACTTTGGACGCATCACAATATACCACAAAACCTTGCGTACCTTGTAGTAAGGTCAATACTGGGGCAGTAGTCAACCACTTTTTTAATTTCGGAAAGCTTTTCTCACAAGCTTCAAACCATTGAACCTTAACCAATTTATGAGTCAACATGGTCAAAGATGATGAAATAGATGAGAAACCCTCAACGAACCTTCTATAATATCCATCCAACCCCAAGAAACTCCTAATATCAGTTGGAGATTTGGGTCTAGGCCAATTCTGCACTGCCTCTATTTTCTGAGTATCAACTCATATTCCATCACTGGAAACAGTATAGCCTAGGAATGCCACAGACTCAAGCCAAAATTCACACTTAGAAAATAGCATATAACCCCTTATCCTTGAGAGTTTGGATAACTACTCTGCGAAGTCTAGCATAATCTTCCTCATTCCTCGAATAGATTAGAATGTCATATATGAATACGATAACAAACATATCTAAGTAAGGCATGAATACTCTGTTCATAAGGTCCATGAATGCTGCAGGAGCATTGGTCAAACCAAAGGACATAACTAGAAACTCATAATGACCATAACGGGTCCTGAAAGCTTTCTTAGGATATCACTTTCTCTTACTCTTAACTGATGAAAGCCAAATCTGAGGTCTATTTTTGAAAAACAAGTGGCACCCTGAAGTTGATAGAAGAGATCATCAATTCTCAAAAGAGGATACTTATTTTTGATAGTAACCTTGTTCAACTGATGGTAATCTATGCACATTCTAAGAGAACCATCTTTCTTTCTCACAAATAAGACCGGAGAGTCCTAAGGTGAGACACTTGGTCGAATAAATCCTTTTCGAGGAGATCTTTCAACTACTCTTTTTAATTCTTTAAACTGTGCTGGTGTCAATCTATATGGCGGAATAGAGATAGGACGAGTATTAAGAAGAATGTCTATATCGAAGTCTATTTCTCTCTCAGGAGGGACTCCAAGAAGATCATCTTGAAAGACCTGTGGAAACTCACTCACAACTGGAACTGACTGATATGAGGTGTCTCAACACTAGAGTCATTAGCTCGTACTAAGTGATAGATACAAACCTTAGAAACTAACTTTCTCGCATTAAGGTACGAAATAAAATGACCCTTAGGCATTGTTGAGCTACTCCTCCACTCAATAACTGGCTCATTAGGAAACTGGAACTTATTAACTCGAGTTCTACAATTGATTGAGGCATAAAATGCATGAAGCCAGTCCATACCTAGAATGACATCAAAATCTACCATATGTAACTAAACTAAGTCAGCCATGGTGCTCTTGTTATTGACGGAAATGGTACAATCATGATAGAATCTCTCAGCTAGAATAGACTCACCAACATGTGTAGAAACACTAATGGGCTCAAGAAGTTGCTTAGGAAGAATATAAAAATTCATGGGAATATAAGGAGTCATAAAAGATAGACTCACTCGTGGATCTAGCAAAGCACAAACATCAAAAGTAGAAATTTTGATCATACCAATGACAACATCTGGTGAATTCTAATACTCTTGGCGACTAATGATACCATATAGGTAGTTTGCTCCTCCGCCAGTCCCTAAAGTAGCTCCTCTAGGTACAACCATGTCTAGTGGAGCAACTGAAGAAGATTGGGCTCTATTTCCCCTATTTCCACTACCTTGGGATATTCTTTCATTAAGTGGACCTCTTGCCCACACTTAAAGCAACCAGTGGATCCATCACGACACGTTACGGGGTGATTTCTACCACAGTTAGCACATGCAGGAGCCCAATTACCGAGTTGTGCCACACTACCTTGAGATTGTACAGGTCTATCTCTGAAATTCTGTAAATTCTGACTATTCTACTCACATTTGTTCCTTGGTGCAGGTGCACTAGCAGATGATGGAGCAGGTCCCTTTTGCTTTTGTTGGAATGATGATCGGTTGACATTACTCTTCTGCTGCCCGGACTCATTCCCTGACGTCTTAGATTTCTTTTTTTTGAACTCTTCTCTATCCCTCATCTTATCATACGCTCAAATTAAACCTCCCTAAGGAAGTATAAGCGATCGTTGTCAAATAAAGAACCCAACTAGTAGGTTTGGGTCGATCCCATGAGGAATATGGTTCAAACATAAACTTAACTCAATATTATATCCATTTAGTCAAACTATTTCCGCGATAAGTAAACAAAGGGGGGGGGGGGATTTGTAAGCAAGTAACAAATTGTTGATTAAGTAACAAGTAAGCAAGATTCAAGCTTTGAGTTATCAATATGAGAGAGAAACTAGGGTATGTGTGTTCCCCACAAGCTATTAATGCAGTAATCCTAATAAAAGTTATCATTTCCTAGTGATTTACATTAAAAGTTGGTAAGTTAGGTATCCCAAAGTGATTAGTCCTCCAAGAAGGGAATTTCACCTCGCACCTTGGTCCGGTTATATGTGTATGCTTTACTAACCCTTACCTTTACCCAGATTAGACATCACATCAATGTATGTCTTAGTTTTCACCCTCGCTCCAATTGACATTAGACTATTAGATAGCATCCACTAAATCTCTGTTGTTAATTCTTTTCTGATTAAGTACCTCCTTGGTCTGGCAACTAGTAGCGAGTCGAGTTCTAACGTTGTGCAGCATTAAAAAGACTTCTAAGCGAAAGAATTAACAATACATGCATAAACACTATTCAAGATTTACTTAATTATTATTCGTACTTTGTTAATTGCTCGTGGTTCCCACAACCGTAGTTGTGGATTTAGACACTCATGGTTGAGAATTCACATTTCATAATTAGATAAGAAGAATTCATGAACTTACAAGTAGAATTGATGAAACCCGAAATCTTCAATTGAAATTGAAAGTGAAAATAGTATGTAACGAATTCCGGAAATCAAATTGCTAAAGTTTTCAAGTTAATTCCCAAAACACCAAAAACAAAGAGTTTACAATAATGTCTCACCTCCAAAAATGAGGTTTATAACTCCTTTTTATAGAAAACAAGTCCTAAATTAACAAGAAACAAAATAAGGAAATAAACTGCTGGAACACAACTTCTGACGATGGCACAACCTACGGTTTGTGCGTCGACCTACGGTCCGTACCCTCCGTGGTTCAACACCTAGAAACTTTCATCAGGTAGTGGAACCTTCAATTCTTAGATCATCAATGACGGACATGCAGGACTGACCATGGGTCGACCAACGGTCGGTCATCTTACTCCGTGGTTCCACACTTCTCAGACTTCCCTGATGTTCCACCTACGATGACTCACCCACGGTTCGTGGACTGGCCTACGGTACATCCTCGCACTCCGTGGATTGAGTACAAAAACTCAACTCCCAGACCAGGACTTACGACTTACCACCCACGGCCCTTCTTTGGACCGACAGTCTGTGTGTGGCTCTGTTGGTGGCCACTTCTGCACTCTTCAGCTCAAAATCTTCATCAACCGCCTCCAATTCCAGCAAACGTAATACACAAAACATTATTTCTAATACAATATAGCCCTAGAGACACATAAACTTTAAGTGAAATGCATCAAAAAAATTGTAAAATCACGATATATCAACACCCTCAACTTAAACTTGTTGTTTTTCCTCAAGAGACACATTAAAACTCTAAACGACACTTATGTAGAAACAGATATACAAAATCAATCACATGGCTTTCTTATTCCATTCGATCACATTAGTGCAAATCTTTTCACCTAGACTCAACAAGCTAACTCATGCGGATCAAAACATGTTATAAATTGACCAATAGACACCACAACATACATTTTTTCACAATCACCAAGGTACCAATTCTCCAATAATGTAACTAGTGCCCTCATTTCAAAATAAATCCCTTTTTCACACAATAGATATGAATTTAGAGTTTAAGGATTCATTCAACACTCACGGTCAGAAGTGACTTCAAGTACATTTAGTGCTCAATACCATAGGCTTACCCTTATTTTCACTACATAGACTCTCCAAACTAGTCACTGGGATCACTATAGGACTTTTTTGGCTTGTAACATAGGCTCAGGGTCAGGTATAGTATATTTGGGTACTTTTTAGTGACTTTCTGCCCTCCTTGACATTACATTGGCTTTTTACCTCTTTTCTCAACCAATTCTTGACATCCTTTGATTTTCTTTTCTTTCCATTGACACTCCTCAACACATATGTAACTTTTGACTTTATTTCTCAATTTTTTCACTTTTCTTGTTTTTCTTTTATTCATTTTTTCTTTGTTTCTTTCAGTACTTTCGTCATTCATCTTTTAGATTCTTTTTAATAATGTCACATCTTTTTCTATCTTTTCTTTTCTTTTTCTCTCTTTAATACAAAACATTTTTCATATGCTTTTTCTTTCGGATTCTATTTTTCATAAACACCCTCAACTTATGTATTTTGCATGAGTTGAGGTGCACAATATTAGATGTCGGACCGGGGCCAAAATCAAGGTAACTTTTTGAATTAGCAACCATCAACTTAGGCTTTTGACCTAAGTCAAGGTGCACGTGTCCAAGGAAGGACCCGGGACAAAACAATAATTTTAGGGTAGGTGAGTTAGGTGTATTGAAAGAAGTGGTCTATATTAGGCTCACACATTTGAATCAAATAGAACATTTATTTTATTTTGTTGGGTCATTTTAGGCTTGAGTAGACCTATTTGAACAAGGGCCTATGATCATTTCCTAGCATCTAACCTAGATTATCTTAGCAGGACCAACTGGGCAACTTCAAGATTGGCACATACTTTACAAACATTCAAACTTTTCTCACACACACTTGGCACATTGTTTCATTATCAGATTATGAGATTACCCAGTTCAAGCTTTAGCTTAGTTCATGAGTTCAATCCGGTTCCTTATCATGTCATATTGAGATCCAACACATTCAACTAATCAAGCCTATAGAACTAGCACATTTCAAAACTTTTGGACAAGTATCAATTTCTTGCTCTTTATGCCATATGCGTTCATTCTTCTACTTACTCCTACACATACATTCCTAAATATATAGGTTCAACATAAAAGTATACAGTATTTTGGGGGAAAAGAACACAGGCAAGAAAACCCCAAAGGAAGATTACGAGTTAGGTTACTCATACTTCACCCTATCATCCACACTGCATTTACCCCACCCCCAAAAAAATAAGGTGCATTCTCTATCAATTCAAAAAAATCAAAAGTAAAACATAGGGTGAAGCAAACCTGTGGTGCATATGTGCCAAAGACCTCTTAAGAAGCGGGTGGGTCCGGATTCCCGAAGCCCACTGGATCAACACTAGAAATGCCATCAGTAGCGCCCTCATCAACCAACGTAGAACCCTCAATAGTGCTCAAACTGCCTGATGGTCCAACGTCCACCTCACGGGTCCGCTGCTGTCTCCTCTCCTCATCAAGTATAGACGCCCTCTGGGCCTCCTCCAACTGTTGGCACTCATTTTTCTTCAGTCTTCAATCCTTATCAGCATAGGATGTAACACCCCTAAAATACGAGATCAACTCTTACATATCGATGCATCATTTCTTAATTACTACAATATGTTTGACTCTTATTTTGGGAACTTGAAATTTTGTGATATATGCAACCTTGCTTAAAATAAATTGTGCTCGTAATTTAAGGTATTGTATGGGGGTATTTATGTAATTTTTTTAATTAAAATTACATATGAATTGAAAGTGTTGGTAACAATTATCTACTGATAGGTATATATGCATACATTTAGGGCAACACACAATAAAATGGGGCAGCACCCTTTAGGGACAATTGTATATGTAACTAAGCATCACTCATTAGACTATATTATCAAACCTCCTCTTGTGATTTTCATTTGGAACTGAAGTCCAAGAACATAAGAACATTTTCTAACCAGTTTTTCATCAAAATCACAAGAGAAAACCTTGGTCCTTCTAGCTGGAAGTCGAGACATCCTACCTTTTGGTGAGTAATCAAAATTTGTTTTTTTTGAAGCTGGGTAGTGTTTAGTAATTTTAGAATATCTCGTTCTGTATAACTTCTTTTGAGGTGAATAAATATGTTTTGGAAAGCTGATTCCTATACCTACAACTTTTATGTTTATGGTAAACTCTAATTTAGCTATTAGGACGACGAAATAAGGGACGCAACCTATGACATGTTCTATCCAGATTCTGGAATTTGAAATCCATTATGTTCAACTGTTAGTGTTTTGTTTATATCTTTTTGTATAAATCGTATTTTTCGGTGATTCTTGATTATTTTCAAGCTTAAGAGATGTACCTACATCTTTTATGAAGGATATAAATTCCATTTTGGTCGTTTTCTGTTTCAAATCTAAGTTGCGACATGTAGTGCTTTTATAGGGCAGAATTTCTGTTTTGGGACTATAGTCGTATTTGTACAAGCTAGGATTACTTGTGATAATAACCCTGTGTTACGCCATCATTATTGAGCTACAAGAAAGTAAATAAGCGATTGAATTCATTTTTTAAGGTTGTATATCCTCGTGTACGAGTTGAAGACTTTGATACGCTGGTTGGTCTACGATTTGAACTCGTGAAGTTGTGTTGGACTTTTTTTGTGCTAAAGAACTGCGGTTTGTGTATAAACCTATACTTGTATTTTTCTTTACCTACTGGTTATCTGAAACTTATCTTGGTACCTTGGTTACATCTTCTCACTTTGCATTGTCGTATTGGTATTCTTTAATACATTAAAGACGCTTGTGTAATTATCCCACTTGTACGGATTGTTTGATCACTTGGCACTCTTGTTGGGACTTGTCCTTCTTGTGGCTGTGACTTCGTTACTCTTGGCATGCCTCTTGGTTCGGATCATTTGCCATCTTGACTCTGGATTTTTAGTTCGTCTAAAGAATGGAAGTTGTCCATTTTAAGTACGAACTAGGAAGCCATTTTTAATATGGTTCTTGGTTCTCTTGATTATTGGGTTTTGACCCTTCTGGATGTAGGGTGTTGATCCTTTTTGATACCTTACCGTGCTTAGTGTGATGACATGATGTATATATTGGGTGAGCCTTGTTGTTGAATCTCTTGAAAAGTTGTGCTATGAACATTTTTGACATTTGGTCCTTTAAATATTGAACTTGATACTCCTTGTATATTGTTTACTTGATTTATTGATTTTGTTTTGATCGTGCTGCCCTTGACTTGAGAATGATAACTTGTCGAATTTGAGGGCTCCAAACATATAGTTTTTACACCACTAAGCTATATTCTTAGCAATAGTTGTTTCTATCGTAGGGGCTGTTCGCGATGATGCTTGAAGCTGGCCATTGGAGATGCAGATTTTGAAAGCCTTAAGGAAGATCACATTTGCATATAGGCATTTATATTTTGTATAAACCTTGGGACTTGTACATGATCTTTGTGTTGTATATTTACATGAGATTTTGAGGGCTGATTTGGTCATGTCACCATGGGTTGTAATATAAGTATGGTTATACATTTTTATCTTTTTGGGATGTGTAAACCCAAGTTTTGTAATTTACTGATTTTGCTATATGTCTTGAAAGTTGTGTGAAGCATGAGTTGGCTGATTTCGGTACTCGAAAGTGTAATATTTTTGTTTTTTCACCCTCGAGTGTGAGGTTAATATATGCATGAAGATCTGGTCGGTTAATTGCCAAAATTGTTTTTTTTTTTGAAGTTCGTTATGAATCTAATCCCTCTACTAGATTAAAATTAGTATGCCTCATTAATTGGTTTTGAATGTCGTGAGTAGTTAATTAGACTTTCTTGTTTAAGTAGTGGTACCGTTTTGAAAGGGTCGCTACATAGGAAGTGTGGTCAGAGCGGGGGAACTTTCCATCAGCACGGGAAGAATCTAGTGCGGGATAGTATCACCGAATAGAGCAGTCATAACCACCTGATCCTCTGGTACCGCAGGGGCAGACTCCGGCTCAGTATCAGTCACTATTAGAAAAGTGCAAATTACATGGGGAATTTTTCGCAGGTAATACTTGCAAATTTTGGCAAAATTTTAAATTCCTTAATATTAGAATATATTACCTGTGAAACTTATATTCCCAACAAATTTCGCAGCTAAAGTTGGCACCATTTTGCACTAAATTCGTTCTTGCAAAATTACCTAGGGAATTATATATGTAGAGACAATATCCCGAGGTAAATCCCTACGTAAATGGACCAATTATTTTTCTTAAAAAAATCCTTTTTAATCTGTAGGAAAATTCCAGATCGGCTGAAAATATAACTTTTAAATCCCCAATTATTAGACCAATTAAAAACTCAACCAAAACTTTTAGGAATTGGAAAGTAATTGTAAGACCAATTATTCTAACTCTTTCTTTCCTTCTATCTAACTCACTTTACTCAAACCCACTAAGCTTCTCTCCAAAACTCACATGCAAAAGCAATGGTGGAAACAATTTGATTATTCGGAGCTCCAAGCTCACCCAAAGCTCATCTCTAAGCTCATCCAAAGCTCAGTTCAAAACTCTCCAAGCAAACCTCATGCTTCTCTCCAAGCGGATTTTTCCGAAGTAATGGACTACAAATCGAGAAGATTTGCTTGCCAATCTACTCAATAATTGAGGTTAATCTACAAATTTCAAGCTTCGTAAGGTTAATTTGTATATTTTCGTTTACTAATTTAGTTTGGATGAAAATCGAGTGAATTTTTTTGCAAATCAAATCTCTCACTTATATATTTGGTCAATGATTGTTACAATGTTAAGTTTAGCTCCTTTTTTATTTTTGATTAGCTGTATTTCTTAGTAGGTTATTGTCATGTTGTTAGTTTTTTGTTTATGATGGTGGTGTTTGGATCAACTATTCACACCTCGGGTTATAGTCAAACAGATTGATACAACCCACACTCATACATATAGATGGTGGTTGGTGGGTAAAGTTGCCACCAATATTGGAGAAGATGAATTCATGTCCTTAGTATGTTTCTTCTCTATAGCTTATTTAAGTTTAATATCCTGCAAATGATGTTTGTTGTAGAATCTCTTCAATTTGTTCTCATCTTCAAATTTTTCTTAGTTGATATGAGTTTCAATTTTAATACATGAATGTGAGTTTTTGTGTTTTAGATCTTGTACTTTTTTAATTAAAAAAAGGTTGGAGTACTTTTAGAGTTTCATTTATCGATATGAAGGTCATACATCAATGCTTTGGGTCAAAGAAGAGCAAAACCAACCCGTGTATACTTGTGTTGTTCCATTCCTAAACATGTGTGGACTCAACACTTATTGAATATTTGTGAGTATGAAGGGGAAAATCATTTTCTATGAACAGTAGAGTTGATTGAGGGTGGGTTTGAGAGTGGTATAATTTGAATGCTAACTTCAGCTTTAAACCAAATTTTAGTGACTTTTGTTACCTTTATTGGCTAGACTAGCCTTTACAGATAAGTATATAGTCTTGAAAGCTTCAATTACCTAATTTCCTATCATTGAAGGGTTTGGCATCCATTCAAGTCTCATCTAACTTTTTTATTTATGTTTTGATTCCTTTTGTCTAGTTAGTTGCTCTTATTCTTATTACTAGTTAAGCCAACATATTTCTTGAATGAAATGGAAAGAATGTCTTATATAGAATTGCATTTTTTTGAAACAAAGTTACTCTCTTGTTTATTTGTGTCAAAATGTGATTAATGTTTATGGTCTATGTTGCTTGGACTCTTCAAAAGTATCGACGGGTGTGGCAACATTTTTGGAGAGTCCAACCAACATAGTTTATGGTAACAAAGTGATTGAGTGCAAGTCACGTGGGTAGTTTATCACACAATGATGTAGTTGCTAGGAATATAAACTTGTCAAGGACAACCTTATTGTAGTGGTTGTTGGTAGTACTAGACTTTCTTGATCTCTAGTTCTTTACCTTGTTACAACAACAATAACATATTCAATGAAATCGCACAAAGTGAGACGTGGCTAAGGTTTTTCCTTGAATTTGCGTGGTGTATCAAGTTTATTCATTCATAATTCTGGTCGGGTTTGAATATCTAATAAGTTTCTTTTGGTGGTCCTAGAATCAGTGTGGTGTATCAATCTGGAATCATGGTCCAACCCTTTCGGTGTTGCTTGCTAGTAAACCTTCATTACTAGCTGAAATAAGTTCCCTTTAGAGGTATGGCCATCATCAACTTTGTGCATGTAAAGGAGCATATTCGATAACTATGTCAAGAGACACACAACTAAATAAATGATTAGCTTCTTCCAACTCTATGCCACACATTAGCATATGTTAAACATAATCATACCCCTTATCTGGAGATAAAACAAAGTCAAACAAATGTCATGAATAGCAGTCCAGCCGAACTGAACCACCTTAAGAGATAATTTGTTTATTCAGATCTTCCCGGACCAGTTTATGCTAGTACTCTTAGCTATTTTTAATGCCTTGTAGGCTGTAACATTGATTGATGAAGAAAGATCCACATTTACTTACCCTCATCTCAAAAAGTGACACTCATATGTTGTCTCTTATACCACTTATACAATATCAAATTATCAATAACTAATTTAGTCTTGTGTAGCACTATTTGAGCCACCATGTTGAACGGCTGAACTTGACTTTGCTTGAGAACAAGCAAAAGTTTAACTTGGGGGTATTGATGAGTCCACAAATTGGACTCATTTAGGGTTTTATTATGATAGGAATAGTGTCCTCAAATGCTTATTTTGTCTCAATATCTGATGAAAACTCTTAAGTTTCAGGTATTTGAAGTTTTAGTGTAAGCATAGACACTTAGGCGCAAAACGGAACAAAAAGGCTGAAAAGAACGAAGAAGCTGAAGCCTGCGCATCACCAAGCACGCTTGGCGATTCGCCGAAGGGACGCACTCCGCCCTTTGTTCCAGTACCCGAAGCCTTGAAGGAGCATGATCAAAAAAGCGATGAAAGGAGCAGTCGGCGTTCCATTGTATAATTCTGCAAAGCAGTACTATCTCGCCCAATGACACAGAGCATGACGATGCAGAAGGCTAGTGCAACACGGCGACGAACTACACCAAAAGGTGAATAACCGAGTTAATCGGCGATTCCGACTAACCTCGCCGAAAGATTACCCAACACTATTTTCTGAAGTCTATAAATACTAAACTTCTTATTAATTTTTAAGAGTCGAACATTTATTTTAATTTACAGAATAGAATAGTACTTTGTGGGATATTTTCTCTGAAGTTTGGAGAGGGTTTTTGGGAGACTTGAAGAAAGAATGATTTCATCTTCCCCAAGTTGGAAGTGGGTCTTTTCCATTCTTCTTTCTTTGCTTAAATCAAGGTTTTGTTCCTTATACCCATTTGATTTTAGTATCATTTTAGGTGTATTTTGTTATTTCTTGATGTGTGGCTAAAAACCCTCATTTTTGGGGTGTGATTTACCAAATATGTGTTGTTATTGTTGTTAGGTCTTGCTTGGTAATAGGATAGATGTATTTTAACGGTGATTTCACCTAGTGGTTATGGTTTAATTTAATGGGTTTGTATTACAAATACAAAACCACGCATGTGTTTTCAGCTTGCCCGAGAGGGAGGTTGCGAAACCAAGACCGCTAGACTGATGGCCTAAGGAGTGGGTCGACATGAAGTTCAGCCCGAAAGGGTAAGCCCTAGTCCCATATCCTAACACTCAACTCGAGAGAGTGAGTGGGCTAAGGTGTAGGCTGGCCTTCTTGCGGAAAATGGGTGTCCGAGAGGAACACATTTGGAACAGGGTAAGTTTCCCGAGAGGGAACTTATTTCCATCTAAAGCTTAGCCTAATCACTGTCATCTTGCAAATTTGCTATCGAAAGCATGTACCCAACAATTTATCTCAACTTGTACTGCGGTCACACCCCAAGAACTTGTCTCCATACTTGATCTTCTTATTATATTTGTTTTTTTTACTACTTGTGACAAAACCCCCATTTGATATTTGACACCTTTGTGTCACCATTTTAAATTTACAATGTTTTTAATCGTTAATGTCTTTAGCTACGACTAGTTTGAACTAAGTTTTGCTTTTCTACTAATTCTCAATACCACTCTCTTGGGACACGACCCCAACCCTTGGTTGGGTTACTATATTATCGATGATCGTAGACACTCTTACTATAGGTTAGTGTCATTGGTCACAATAAGCATCAGTCTCAGATATCCACAACACAAATAATAGCAACTATAACCAAAACATAATATCCGTTGATTGTCTAACTTCCACGCAATAATACAAGTTCTATCTCCATATAGGAAAAGAAAAAGTTCAAATTAGTCACTTGACTACAATTCGAAAGAATAATCATGACTCTAAATAAGAACTGAAAAATGGAGCAACTCTAAAAGTTTAAAAGAAATTAGATAAACCACATCAAATCAATAGTTTTCTTGCCACGCAAAGCAATGCGGGGCTCACCAGATTCTACCAAATCACACTCTCTAGCTAATGAAATCCTCTTCAATACCACCTGAGTTCTCTGTAAAAACAATTAGCGAGGAGTGAGACGCTAGCTTAGTGAATATTAATACTTAACCACAACCATTTCAATGAGGGACAAGCCAGAAAATATGCTAATATAATAATCAAATGATGAAATAATGCCCTTTCAGAAATCATAATAATATTCAATCTTATGTGCCTCATATAAGCAAAATCAATGTAAATACTTAATAGTAAACTTATAAAAACATTTCCATATCAAATCTTATAGCTAGGAGTTTTCCAAGCATGAATCATGTAATCAGTGTGGCCTTCTGTTTAAGAAGTAACCAATAACAGTGAACTCCTCATAAATGAGTTAAATATTCAGATCAGTAGGTCCGTACTCGAGGGATATCAGTAACAGTATACTAGTTCGACCTTCCCACTAGCAAGGGCTTTATCAGTAATCAATAACTACAAGGTGCACCAGGTGTAACGAACCCGCCGTTAGCTACGGGATTCATCAAGGTCTATTCCTATTTAAATTTTTCTTGTAAATAGTAGAAGCATTTCAAAATCGAACAGAGCATTTAAATCTTATCAAAACATATCATTTCAAAGTTTAATAATCACCTGTCAAAATACTATTTCTCAAATAAGTGTAAGACCTTTTCAATATCAGTAATCATATCTTGTAAGAATGAGATCATCACAAATAATCTTTTCAGTGTCATATCCAGTAAAAGACTTGTCCCACATGCAAGTTCAAAACATTCAGTAACACATTTACTTTATAAACCATGTGAAAGTCATGAAAGTTTTAAAACATCAATTGTGGTATGATTACTACTCACAGTACTTGTGCTGAAAATACCAAGCTTGTCACTCGAGTATCCGTATGAATCCCTTTGGTGAATCTAAAATCACATTCATATCAATTTCGTGTGAACTTGTTCATTCAAGGTAATTCATACTACATTAAAAACCCAGCCCTACAGATTTCATAAATGATTCAAAATCTGTCCAATCACCTAAATAGTGCTTTAATCACAAAAAAAAGCCTCTTCTTGATTAATTCTCATTGTAAAAGATCGACATAACCTTATTGTCCAATTGCTTTTGTTTCATATATGCCAATATACAAAATCTCATTGTCCAATAATTAAAAGCACTCCATTAATTTCTGGAAAATTAACAAATTTCTTTGTTTCTTTTAACTCATGATTCTCTACTTCTGAACCCCCATCTATAGTCGTGGAATATTCAACTTCAATCTTTAAACTAAGTTAAGAAACTTACCTTCTTCTTCTACTCCTTTCTTTAACTTATTAACAAAGCTCGATTTTCCCTTTATTTGCTTCTTCCCTGGAGACCCATGATAGCGCTCTTGAATTTTATTTTATATATCCTTCTTTTAGCTTTCTACTGCGTCAAAATGGGAGAAGGAAGGGCTGAAAGGTTTCAGTAGCAAATTGGAGCCCTTTTCATGTGAGCTGGGCTAACGCCCACTGCTTCTTTCCTTTCTTTTATTTCCTTTTTAAAAAAAACAAATTCATTTTGGTCAAAACAACTCCCAATCAGCTTATTTCTTTTTGAAACTAGAGCTAAATGACATTTATGCCCTTATTTTTAATATAGGATATTACATAAACGTTATGAATCAATGCTTTATGGTTTTGCATATGATTCTGTTAGTGATGATGATAAGATAGTCACTACATTCGTTATTTATGCAAAGAATAGTCATCATATTGTTGGAATATACTCTGTTAGGAACGAGTCATGGATAAAGATTGACACTATTCCGACTAGCTATCACCTGTTTTACAAAAATCTATTTCATTTGATGTTACGGTTAACATGATGACAGCTAGATCAGTTGTAGGAAATGGAGGTGGTGTCTTTAATGAGTATTTAAGTATTTCATTGATCGTGGCTGATGAGAAATTTGTTGTAACACCCTTCCCATTGCAATATTGTGCGAGTAAAATGTAGATGTAAAATTTTGCTAATTATCTCTATCTTTCTAGGTTTGTTGAGATGGATTTCTTTGTTTGTTCGCGAGAGAAAGATGGGGAATGGTGGACATGGTCTAGTGGCATGAAGATTCCTACATTGGGCTAATTCATTGGCTTTGGGAATCACAATTTCTACCTAGATGATATAATTTTATTGAAAGAAAATGAAAATATCATGTGGAAGATAATGGATTGTGGTTTTATAGAATATGCTATGTCGAAAAAAAGAAATAAATGAGTTTACCTTAAATAAAACTTCACCTGTTACAAATTTATCCATCTTGTTCGCAGGAAGTGTTGCTTTGTTGAGAATTCCATGGGACTAGAAGTTTGTGTAATGTTTATCTTCCTTGAAAATTTACTTGAGCTAGAAAATTTGATTTTGAAACTGTCTTGTTGTATTTTGTTATAAGTTTTTGTGTGATTTGATGAGACTTTTATTGTCTCTAATTCTTAGATTGTTTTGAAGAAGTTAGTTGCTTTCATGATGAATTGTTAAAGTTATTATGCATTTAACATTAGTTCTTCTCGTTTTTGAACGGTTATGTTATATTTTTTTTTAAAATGTATTCTTGAAATGTTGTGATTTTTCATGTCATCTCTATACTTTTATTCCTAGAATTTACATTAAAATGTTTTTAACACTTTACAGAGATTGTTAACATTTAAACAACTTTATAACGTCAATTTGAAGCCTGATTTTTTACGAGTCCATGTTACGAGGCATAAACCAATCTACGGTCCGTCCTGTCAACTCATAAATTGACACATTTCTATATTTAGTAACAATATAGTTTTAAAATGTCAATTTTACTCTTATGAAATAATTTATAGCCACACAAATATTTATTAATTATTTTAGATTATAAAGTTTGAAAATTTATCTTTCTTTCTTAAGTTTTTAGTCAAATCAAACTATGTTACATAAATGAAGAAAAAAGAATGAAGGTTTTGTTTCGTACTAAATAATAAATATATTTCTTAGTTGGTAATGCGCAACCCAACCCAATTATAATGTCAACATTAATTGCCATTGTTGAACGACAATCGGTATATATAGGGGTGTCAAAAAATGAGCCCAGACATAGGTAATCTGCTTAACCAGCCCAAGATTTAATGGGTTGGGACCAAGATAATTTGAATTGGGCTCAATATCAACCCGTTCAAGCCTTAACCCATTTTAGAAGAACCTTAATTGATCCAGTTTAATAATCAATTTCAACCTATTTTGAAACTCTTTATTTACAGTGATGTAATGTATGTTTTTATATTGAGATATGAATTATTATCTATTTTATATCTTTTAGGATTTATCAATCCATTTTTAATTTTTATTTTTTTTAATCATATTGAGTTAAAATTCAAATTGTTGTTATAAAAGTTAAATAACTATATATCCAATTGGGCGGGTCATGACCCAACCCAATTTTTAGCCCATTTGAGCCCAAAGTAAGCTAGTGTGGGTCATGACCAACCCCAGTTTTTATTTCAACGTATTTTAATATGTCAAATTCCAACCCAACCAACCCATTTAATACCCCTAATTATAAACTGCCATATCTCTTTGTATATAATGAATTAGGTGTTCCATGACCTATCAAATTATAGGTTTATGAGTGTTCTTTACAATGTCACAAAATTTGCATCAGTTGGATTTTTGATTGAAAAGTCATGATTGTTTTACCAGATACTAGCCCAATAGAATTTTCAGAGTCTAAACTCTATTTACGACCCGTAGACATTACTCGTAAGACCAACTTCAGAAACTTAGTATTTTTTTATTTTTACGGACCCAATTACAGGTCGTAAATCCAAAGCAATTGGTATTAACTGTTGTTTTAGTTCTGGTGACTACCTTTAACTGCATCACCATGAGATCCTCCATTTTCATTTTTTTTTTGTACCTTTTTTTCTCCTCACCTATTGAAGATGGATACTACATGTGGAGGTGAAGCCACCAATAACTAGATTAGCCAGTGAGATAGATAAAATATCTTCGTATTAAGCAGTTTGGGGAGATTTGAGCATGTTTTTATTGGCACGTCTTCTTCTAATAGTGCATTATCTGTTCTAGTTGTTAGTTAGTTCTTTAGTACTTATAAGTTTAGTATTGCACGTTTATTATCAATCTAAATAGGCTCTTTATCATCAAAACCTGGGGTACATGAACATCGAAGTTGATTATTAGGCTTTCCTCGTCTTTATAAAAAGGTTGATATTTGAAATATCATGTACTAATATGCAGGGAATATACCTCAATAAGTAAGCACCTAGTTTGATGTATCTCTCATTCTGTCCTACAAGTTTTTGGATTTACAGTTTGCTTTATTGCTTACTAGGACATGTTGGATTGGATTACAAAGTTTATCAAGTGAGCAGAAAGATGCACGTCAGTTGCCATTTCCACCTTAGAAGTCTAACCTGCCATCAGAATAACTGTGTTGTTAAATATTGATGAACTACGTATTGTATATCTTGTTTACAACAACATATTCAATGTAATCCCAGAAGTGGGATAAGAGGAGGGTAGTCTGTACACAAACTTATGAAGATAGAGAGGGTTTTTCCGAGTACTGTACATCTTGTTTGACAAGTTATTATCTTGATATGATCACCTTAATCATAATGCATGATCTCATATTCTTAAGCCTGAAATAGGCTTTAGCAACGTGTGATTCTGCTACTGGTTGTCAAATGTATCTGTTATGAATCCTTTTACATCTGAAACACGAGTGTGGCCTCATGATGGCTCAAGCCATAACTGTAACACCTCAGATTAAAAAGATGGAAATTTCAGGTTTTTAGGAAGTTTGGTGCCAGCACTGACGACATCATCCACGGGCCGTAGGTGGGACGACGGTCCATAAGTTGCTTCTTGGATGGTGAGTTGAGTTTTCCAACAACGTAAAGTCCAAGTAGCATATGACGGCTTGTAATGATGGTTCATCGATGGACCCACTGATCGTAGGTGGGGTCCTATCACTGGGGTTCAGAGTTAGTGGTCTCTAATCCCACCCACGACTGACCAATACTGTCTGTGGTTGGACCTACGGACCATAGGTCTAGCCGTAGGTTAGGGTCAACACATATTAAGAGGAAATATGATAGGTTAGTCAACCTCAAAATGGTAATATCGTTTAGCACAAGATGAATTAGGTGGCTATCGACCTATCAAAATAAAGAGAATTGAATCCTCTTTCCAATGCCACAGAGTTTGCTAAAGTCCAAGTTCAGAGTAAATTTTTATGCTCATTTTAGTGAAGCCCTGTCACGCAGGCCACGGACCACGACCTAATTGACGGGCAGTGGTTGAAACGATTGCCCGTCAGTCCATTCGTGAGTGGCAGTTCATCAGCTTTAATTTAGGGTCATTTTTTTCTTTCCCTATGCCTTGGGGCATTTAAATTGCGCCGCTTGATGCCTAAACTACATTGTTTTACTCATTCTAAGCCTTATAACCTAGTCAAACATACCCAGAATTCTCATTCTCAAAAAATCATCCAAAATAAGAACGAAAAAAAGAGAAAGAGGCGCCAATTTCTTTCAAGAACAAGCAATAGTGGTCTTCAGGTTTCAGCCCCAAAATCCAAAGGATTTCTCCGTAGATTTTGTCACCCAGTATGTGGGATTTCACTAGTGGTTTCCTTTCATCCACTAGGTCCCTAGAATTCAGTCAGTTCCTTGATCTAAATACCTTGTTTAGACCTACAGTATGTAAAATCTTGGAGAATAGTTATGATTTCAGTTGCTATAGTACTCACAATCTAAATAACATGTTTTCTTGGAAACGTTGCTTAATTCCTTGTATAAAACTCAAAACCCTAGTTTGTGTAAATTCTCTTAGTTCATGAATTATACTTGCCAGGTCAATTAAACTGAAAATGATGCTCCAGGTTTTGAATGTCACATTCACGATATCTAAATGTTGTATTCTCACTTTGCATCTTAGTATTTGGACCTACTAAGTATTTTGGGCATTTTAACTTCATATATCTTTATTTGGAATTAGACTTAGCACTAAGTTAGACTAGGGTTCAGTGTACCCTAATAGTTCCAAAACTGCATGCCTACGTAGAATTATAAGTCCCCTTAGTTGGGCATCAATATTAGTGATCACACCACATTCATGCCTCTATACCCCTAGGAAGGTATATTGGGTCCTTTCAATGAGGCGTATACATCTGACTCCACGTTTAGATCACGTGGTTTATGTCGGTTAATACTAGCTCCCACTGTCAGACTCTTAGTGCGTTGACCAAGATTTTCAGTAGTTACTTCAGTATATAGTTCAACAGGTTATCTTCATGATTAGTACTTTGTCATTGCATCGATTTCAATTTTTCTGTTATATTGAAGTACTTACATTTTTTCTCAGTTATGTCATTGCTCAGTTATTCTTTGTTTAGCTCATATATATATATATATATATATATATATATATATATATATATATATATTAATAT
>JAJOOD010071785.1:0-24744 GCA_029582525.1 Solanum tacnaense
AATTTAACAATTTATATTCATTTTAATTGATATATAATTTAAGAAGTTCTCAATATTTTATACTTTAATTCATTGAAGTTTTATTTTAACTGCATAAAAAAATTATATTATAAATGCATCTGAAACATAAAACCTATTGTTATTACTTATATGTATATTAAATTAATTTATTAACTATTAAAAATCTAATTAAAAAAATATGCATGAAAACAAAATCAATTTCGGATTATTTTCTTATGCATAATTATATATTTTAATGTAATCTTAATTATTATTAGTTTAAAAGTTCTTATACACACATGAATGGAAAAATAGTTTTAGATAAAACAATTTCATAACTCTCCATTCTTTACTACGGAGTCTTATAATCAATGAAAAATTGTGTTGATAATCTTTTATTTTATCAATAGTTATTTTAATATAACCTATAATCTATAATTTCTATCTTTACTTATATATAAAAAAATCAAACTAATAATAATGATAATAATAATAAATTTCTGTTTAGCTTAAACTAATAATAATAATATAATATAACAATAGTAATAATGTATTATTTAAAAAAAAAAAAAACCATCCAACTAAATATGTCCTTTTAATCTTTATTTTGAAAAAAATAGTAATAATTATCCAACTAAATAGGAAGTTTTAAAATTTCCCATTACACTCCCACTTCTAAACAAATTGAAGAACATTTGAATTAAAATGATTTATTTTAAAAAAAAAAAAAACATATGGAAAAAAATATGGTGTTTTAATCATTATTTTGAATTAAAAAAAATACCCAACTAAATAAGGAGTTTTAAAACTTCTCATTACACTCCTACTTCTAAAAATATTGAAGAACTTTTAAATTAAAATTATTTATTTTACAAACCCCAAGTATGGAAGTTTCTTTTAAATTTATCATTTAAATATCATTAATATTTTAAGTTTTATTTCAGATTTTTTTTTTGCATTTTAAAATAATATTTTTTAGTAAGATATAACCTTTTATCTAAAAAAATATAATTGATAATAATAATAATAATAATAATAATAATAATAATAATAATAATAATGATAACGATAATAATAATAATAATCCAAGTATAATGTTATTATAAACATAATTTAATGTCTTCTATGCTTATTATTATTATTATTATTATTATTATTATTATTATTATTATTATTATTATGTTTATGTATTTATTTATATTTATAGAATTTCAATCTTAACACAAGATAAATGAGGAATTGTCTCTATCACTATCATAAATAGGGGGTGTTCATGGGTCGGTTTGGATCGGTTATTGGTCAAAACCAAAACCAAATCAACTTAATCGGATTTGAAATTATCAAACCAAACCAAACCAAATATAATATACATTTATCGGTTTGGTTTGGTTCGGTTATTCGGTTATTAATCATACACAAAAATAAAAGAAAAAAATCATTCAAAATGTGAAAAAAGTGACAACAATCCATTCAAAACAAAAAAAATGTTAGAATGACTGAAATTATTGAACTTTCGATCACTTAATTTATTATGATTAAAGCTTTAAAATTCACTATATTGGCATAGAAGGAAAAAACATTAACATTTTCAGTCCCACAAAGAATTATCATACACTCTATACATAAAATCAATAAAATAAATGTTTTCACCTTGGGCATTTTTGCTTTAAATAAGTAAATTATAAAAAAAATATAATGAAAACATATATAAGATCTTTAAAATTGTTTATAAAAATAATATATTAAGTATGTATATTAATAAAATATATGTATATAATTCATCGGTTTGGTTCGATTTTTTCGAATAAAACCATAACCAAACCAAATACTATCGGTTTTCAAAAATCTAAAACCAAACCAAACCAAACCCAAATAAAATCGATTTTATTTTATCGGTTTGGTTCGATTTTTCGGTTTGGATCGATTTTTATCCCAACCGTGAACACCCCTAATCATAAACATAGAAGGCATTAAGTTATGTTTTCATAATATTACTTTTAAAGGACAATCAAATTTCAAAATTGAAAAATAATATTATGAGAAATAAAATTTAAATTTGAATTAAGATAAATAATATTTATCTATATCTAGCTAGCGTTGAATTCTATCTTGAACAATATCACTATTATAAGTCATTTAGCAAATTTAAGACTATTCACAATATATATAATAACATTAAATTAAGTTGAAAATTGCGATTTTAAAATATTATAAGTTTTTAATTTTCAATTTTTAACTTTTAAAATTTGAATTCAAAGATATATATATATATATATATATATATATTATATTTTATTACAATAAATTAAATTGTGTACTAATAATGTAAATTTAATATTGCTCAAATACACAAGTTAATGATTTGTATTATTATATTGTTATTATAATAAATTAAATATATTATTAAGTGCATTATATATTTTTAATTATAAAATTATTACATTTTAAATCAACCGCACAACGCGCGGGCACGTATACTAGTTAGTTTAATATCTAAAATCTTAAAATCAAATAAATTTGGGAAACGATTAAAAACCACTCAAACATCAATCAAAATTATTGTTATACACTCTAATTTTGGGAGGATCGTATGAACCCCTTATATTATTTTAAAGTGGAATAGATGCCCATATATATGTTGATGTGACAGAAAGAGTGAAATACACCTTCCTTAAGAGAGTGAGAAGTTATATTCTTACTTTATTTTATTTGTATCTCTCTCTCTCTCTCTTATAACATTAATTAGAGTTATTTACATTAACACAACATATTAAAATGGATCCTCCCTAAAATCACATATCAAAACGGACAGTTCGCCCTCAAATAGACAAACTATACCAAACGAATGTTAACTCCGTATGTTCACCCCAAAATACATCACAAATAATTTAAGACATTTCGCTCATAAACAGGTGTACTACAATTTCTTTTGTTAGTTAACTTTTCATGTAAAACTACATCTCTTCTTCAACAATAAATATGAGGTTATTCACTTCACATTTTCTCATTCATATTTTATCTTCTTCTACTTATAATATTGTATTCACTTCACATTTTCTCATGTAAATGCAAAGAGTATTATCAACTAAAAACATCCAGGACTATAAGGAATTCCAGTCATTATAAGTTTTGCTGTTGTGCGCATTCAAAGGTAAATTTTTTAAGTTTTACGCTGTAAAATATTTAGATATCACTACAAAAAGGGGTCAAACTATGGGGGGTTAAAGTTCCAAATTGTTGGGGTTTAAAACCCTGCTAGTTACTGTTATAGGGGTTTCAAGGACTCCTATTGTTACGTGTGCCACAATTAATTTGTGGCAGTTTTTAAGCTACCTCGGCAACAATTTGCGGCAGCCAAATAACGACTGTTTTAACCCCCATTATCTATTTCAGGAAATAATTTAATGGGGTTTATAACCTCTGCCAATAATTTTTATAAAAGTTTAGTACATCTTTCAAGCTTCAAGCCTACACCTTGGACGTGACCGGCACCCAAGAACCATCGCTGGTCCCCAAGCGAACCTTTGGCTTGGCTCAATACTCGGTGGAAGACTTACTCAACTATATAGGAACTCAAATGCAAAACTCAACTCATAATGTCTCATTAATAAAATGGTTTAACTCAAAACTATCTGAAATACTCAAATGAACATAGGTGTGCAACCCACAAGGAAAATGGGAAAAGACTCCTTAACTACTATTGTCAATGAAGCCTCTAAATAATATGATGGAAGTAGGGACAATACCCACGACATCCTAACAAAACTAAAGTCTAATTGTGGAGCCCTCCCAAAGTAAGGAGGCTCACCAAGCTAGCTGGAATGCGATGGGATCAACGAAGCGCCGATTGATGATAACGAACACTTGAATGTACGAGCATGCAAGGGGAAAACTGAACATAGGGATATATAGTTGAACTGATAAAAAGGGAAAACATATTCACCTCAACTCAACATGAAAGAAACAATAAAAGATGCAAATATAAAGCTTTTAAAATAGTAGATAATAACTCAAATGTATATAAAAATATAATAATAAACTCCTTACTCTTATTTGGGAGATTCTCTAACCGACAACCATCACTATGAGCTATGTGATGATATAACATCATGTCCACGCTGTCAAAAGTGTCCTATACCTTGCCGGGGTATAGAAGATCCTCAACTAAGTGGATCCACTAAGCTATGCTTAAAAGCAATAAGGAATCATCTAAAAAGTATGATCTTTTACCCATGTTGGCATATATGGTTTATGAGGATTTTGAGTTGTCTGAATTCATCCCCATATCGGTGCTCAATACTACTCCCAATAATATATAATACTCATGCTCAAATGTATAAAAACATAACTCATCCTGGACTTGAGATAATTACTCAAAAGATTTTCTTAAAAGAGATACTACTCAAAAACTCTTCATGAACTTGTTTAGAAATTAAGGTTTCCTCTCGTTTTAAATGTAAAAGTGTTTACACTTGGGAATACTTAGTTCTCTTATACTCATTTTGAAACATGAAACTCAACTCTCCTCATTCTCTTACTCATTCACTCAAGTCTTAAAAAAAGTTTAGGTGGCAACCGTGGGTTGCACCTGCAACTTCTCAAAATCTACATTTTTGATCTGTTTCGAATACGAGGTGTTACAGAAATAAGACCACCTTGGAGCTTATTTCGAACTAAATGACTGTCAACTTCTATATGTTTGGTATTATCATGAAAAAATCAATGTGTAGGATAGATTTGACTATCAAAATGTACCGCAATAGGTTTAGAGAAAGGAACATCCAATTTTGGCAAAAGTATGTCCACCCAAACAAGCTCACCAACAACTTTCCTCAATGACCTGTATTATGCCTCTTCTGAAGATAAAGATATAGTCTCTTGTATTATGACCTCCTTAAGTGTTCTTCACGGAGAAGGATCACATGAGCTTTTTCTCCAGGATCGATATCCCATTCCATCAAAAGGAAACTGAACAAGCATTAACCCAGGCTATCTGAGGGATGCATGTATAAATGATCACTCTCATTAACAGCAGTTGACGGAATTAGAAGAGGGCAAATATGCATCAGGGGAAATTGCCATTGTAAAATCAGTGGAAGTAAGCAAAGTAACACATAATTTCTGCGAATTGAGAAAATGCAAAAAATATCTAATAATAGCTACAAAGGTACCTAAATTAGAGGTAGCTAGACTTAAAAACTCTAAGTACCGATAGTGGCATTGATACCATATCAAGTTCAGTGATCGGTGTTCAATCTCAAAGCTTTGGAGCACGTGCCAAGCATTAATGGCAGAATTCATAGAGAGGGAGTGTATTATCCGATCAATAAAAAATTGTATTAGAGTAGATTTATTAACGCTTGAAGCCATGACTCAAAGTAATATCTTGGTAGGATGCCAATAGTGGTGGACTAGACCAAAGAGGGGTGCTAGTTATGACCAACCAGTAAGAGTGGTGGCCTGGATCAAAAGAAGTGTCTATTGAGATGTTGGACACAACTGTTTGCTTACAACTTTAATTTTATTATTGCTAAGTAAGGACTAACCAGGGGCGAAGCCAGCAGTATGTCAAGGGGTTCATCTGAAGAAGAATAAGGCAAGAGAGTAACTTGGTATATATTTATGAAAGTTGAAAATGAAGCATGAGTGAAATATGTTTATATAAAGCTGGACATAATTAACATCAATGTTCGATTTGAGGAGAGTGTTACATAATATGTAGTGTCTTTGTATATAATATTACATCAAATTTGTAGGAATTTCTGAGATTATTTTGGATTTCTTTTCCTTAGTTATAACTCTGTTCGTATTTAAAGGTTGATTCTTTGAGTGATGATGTATAAATTTCCCCAGAACCTTTATAACATAAATGCCGTAGTTGTGTCCGTTCACTAAAAACTAATAGGAAAAAGTGTTTAAGTTGTACACATACTGTAACAACCCAGAAATTTTTTCGAACCGTTCATCGTAGTGCATGAGATTTTGCCAAGACATTAAAAATTTCTTAAGTGTTAAGGTCACTAGATGTAGCACCTTTAGTTCAAAAAAGAACTGAGTTGGAAATAGCAAAATCTGAAATTTTGCAAGTTATGCTTAAGTATGAGTTTTGGGTCAACTTCAAATGATCATAACTCCTAGCTCAGGATGAGTTAGGTGTGCTACCAGATACCGTAGGAAATACCTTTGAATTATATTTCCAACGCAGCCAAGTTTGCTAAGTTTCGAGGTCGGATGAGTGAGCTATGACCTTTTGAAGTTAGGATGTCCAGTTAAGGAAAGTCAAAACCGGAAATAGTAAGGGGTATTTTGGTCTTTTCCTTATCCAATCAGATTTAATTCATTTTTAGTAATATTTTAAGGGTCTAATCCTATTAGATTCAGTTTTGTAATCCTAGTTTATGCCTAGGATTTTAGTTGAGAGAAAAGAAGAGAAAAGAGGAGAAAAGAGAAAGGATGAAGGCGTTCGTCGACGTTCTTGAGAGTTGTTGCGGATTGTCGCCATGGGTTTGATCCCTAAGAGGTATGTAAGCTTCCATAGTGTTGGGTTTGTTCACCCACACGCCAAACATGTTATTTTCAGCGCAAATTTCATTCTTGAAGTTGAAAGATTTGAGTTCTTGATAGGTGTTCTTGAAGTTCCTTCTAAATCTTGTTGTGTTGGGTTTTGGATGATTTCTTGAGATCAAAGTGAGTGTTTTAAGGGATGTATTGACTAGATTAGAGTGTACTTATGTTAAGTAAACAATTCTAAGTGATTGGGGAAGAAACCATTTGATTCTAGGCGAAATAGGGTGAGAAAACGAGAAAATAAACTTGCTGAATTTTCTGGGTTGGGGGCCTGGCGCGATGCGCTTGCCAGAGCGCCCCAAACCCACCCCTAAAGTTTAGGGGCTGGCGCCCCGTGCTACCCATAGCGCCAGGGTCGCCTGCCCCATCCAGTTTGTCGTCGGTTGCCCCGTTTGAGTTCGTTTAAAGTGCACCTTCACTCCCTTTCGATTCTAACTACTCTAAGTTACTTCTAAACACCTAAAATCATTCCTAACATGATCATAACCTTGAATTCATAAATAAAATTCAAGGTAGAGTTGAGAGTCAAGTTTGAGAGTTCTTTCAAACCTTTTGATAAGGTCCCTTAGAGTCTTTGAGGAGTCTTCTACAATTACTAGTAACTTGTTTCAAGACTTAAGCAAGTGAGTATGAGGATGAGGAGAATGTATTCATGAATCTACTTTGCCATCATGAGATCCTTCATATCATGAACCAAAACTCTTGAATTCATAATTCTCATTCAAGAGAGAGTTAAGAGTAAAGTTCAAGTAAGCCTTTGAGTTCAATTATGAATCCTTTGAGATCAACTATCGATTTGAACTAAGTTTTGAGGAAGTAATTTAGAGAATGAGAAGAGTTGTATCATGAGTTCCATAATGTTATGTATACCTACGAGTCAAGTCGTTCATGACATTAAATTCCGCATGAACTCCAGAAGTTGAGTGTCTATGAGAGGAGAAATATCTTCAGATCCTAAGTCTTAAGTATTGAGTTTCTAACCCATTTGAGATTACATTCCTAATCATGGGACTATTACCTATTACCCATGAAGTCCATGAGTTGAGTTGTTCACGCCCATAATTCCGCATGAACATTATAAGTGGAACAGTCTTGAGATGAGAAGTATCTTTGAGTCCTTGAGTTGAGTAGTTCATGCTCATAATTCCGCATGAACCCTCTAAGTTGAGCATTCTTGAAGTGAGTGGTATTATTGAAGTTCTTGAGTTCTAAGTGTTGATTTCTATCTATGGTTATTGAAAACCTTGCATTGAGTTGTTCACGCCCATAATTCGGCATAAACCATATTTTAAGAAGTCTTTTACAAATGTTTAATCTTTGTTTTAAGACTTAAGTTTTGAGTTCAGTAAAGAGTAAAGTTGAAGTTCATTTCTTCATAAGTATATGGGGACTATGTATTTCCAAAAGAGTTTAAAATGTTTTCACATTTAAATAAGAACGGAAAACTGGGATTTTCAAAAGAGCCTTTGAGCTAGTTTTTCAGTAAAGAGCCTTTGGGCTAGTTTTTAGTTAAAGAGTAAATGCTTTCACAATAAAGCAAGAGAGGAAACTGAGATTTCCAAGATAG
Organism: Solanum tacnaense; assembly: GCA_029582525.1. Taxonomy (NCBI): domain Eukaryota; kingdom Viridiplantae; phylum Streptophyta; class Magnoliopsida; order Solanales; family Solanaceae; genus Solanum; species Solanum tacnaense. The sequence continues at coordinate 8,135 of JAJOOD010071785.1, forward strand.
CCTTTGAGCTAAGTTTTTGAGCACTAATCTCAAATCACAGAAGAAGTATGTTTTAAAGACATAAGAGCTAGTATATTTTGGGAGTAGTATTGAGCACCGAATTGAGGGAGCGTTCAAAGAACCCACAGCTCTCATAGAACTGTGTAGCCACCATGGGTAGAAAAGGATCATACTTTTTAGATGCATCCTTTTCAAGATAGACTAGTGGATCCATTAGGCAGTTCAAGTTCTATACCTTTGGCCGGGTATAGAATGCTCTGGCAACGTGAGGTTGATCGCTGTATCATCACTATAGCTCTTATGTGATGGTCGTCGGTTAGAGAAACTCCCACAGAAGTTATTGTATTTTTATATACATCAATTTATTGTATTTTTACATACATTTTAGAGTTATGTTGTATCCTTGCATACACACAGAGTTTACAACATGTTTTTAAACAGTTTGTTTCTTTATATTGCACTTATTTTAAATTGCTTTATATTGAAATGAGTTTAGTCATATTGAGTTGAGTACCCAGAGTCGAATAACATATCTTTGAGTTGAGTATCTTATCCTCGAGTACTTTTGAGTTGAGTTAGTTTGAGTAGTTTTCAATATCCTTGAGTATTCCTTGTGTTGAGTAAGTTTGAGAAGAGGTAAGTATGTTTCCTTTTTATCAAGTTTCAAGCTTATGTTTATGTTTTAGAATTCCCCTTACATGCTCGTACATTCCACGTACTGAGCCATTTATCCTGCATCTTCTCATGATGCAGACACAGGTATTTAGGATCATCAACATGAGCTTCGTTGATACATCCGAGATTTCGAGTTAGCTATGGTGAGCCTTCTTGCTTTCGGAGGATTTCATTTACCTTTCAGTTATATCCGTTGTTAGGATATCGTGGGTCTTGTTCCGACTTCCATCATGGTCATTTACAGGCTTCATAGATAGTCAGTATAGTTGAGAAGTCTGTATCATTTATTTTATTAAATGTTTTAAAGACTTAAGTTGCCTATTTTATGGCGAGTTGAATGTTATTTTTATATTCAGAGTATTTCAATTGAGTTAAAGTTTTATATTTCAATTTTATGAACTTTTATTTCAGTTTTAAGCTTTTGAATGCTTAAGTTAGTCTTCCGCTTGTAGTCAGCCAGGATGAGGGTTCGCTTGGGGACCAGCAATGGTTCTTGAGTGCCGGCCACGTCCAGGGTGTAGACTTGGGTCGTGACACATACGATGTATAAATTATTTACGCAAAAATTAACTAACTTAGAAAATCAATCAAGAGTTCTTATTACCAATTATAAAGAATATTGAAGAATCTAATTTTTTTATGGAGCTCAGGTTCAATAAATGCTTCATTTGCCTGTGCAAACACACTCACTTAGACATGAGTAACATTCATTCCAAAGTGTTATTGGGTATATAAATCGTAATTAGAAATAAGATGGCAGATAAATTTTAGTTAATGCAATATAATTGAGTGTGCTCTGACAAATCAGACCACAATGTGAAATGATTAATTTAAATATTATTCACGCATCGCTCGGGTATGTATACTAGTTACCTTAATATTAACAACATAAAAGAAAACCTTACACCATCTGTTTCCAAAAACCATCAATTTCATCAAATATTCATAATACAAAATAGTAATTACTTATTAATATTTCTCTATCGAGAATTCAAAAGCATCCACAAAAGAGTAAAAGTTTATATCAGAAGTACAAAAGCAAAACATCATATTCCGAAGGAAATAAGATAAAACAACTACTCTAAACTATCTCAGTCTTTGGATAAACATTTGTGACTTGAAAGTCGTCCCTCATGATAGTCTTGAGCGAATAAAAGCTTGGAGTGTATTTAATTGATGTAATGACATCACCGTCAACATTAACCACCCTGAACGTCTTCATTTCTGGGTTGTACCAAGCTAGTTTTGAGCGACTTTGAAACAAGATTTCTCCATCTTTCCAAATAAATATCGGTTCAAAACTATAGTTAACCATACCACGCGGAATAGATTCCACCAAAATGCTAGTTTTAGTCCAAGATATTGCAATGCCATACTCTTTCATCCACCATATATTAATATTAACATTCCATCTGTGGATATTATCAGTCAAACACAGACAGTTCCCCAACTCTGCTAGCCTCAAGTTCGAGGATGGAGTTTCCAAACCAGGTGGAGCAGGCAGGGACTTGATCTTTTCTGTCTCAGCATCGAAGGAGTAAATGCAGTCAGTTTTTTCGCTCTCCATCCAATGAAGAGCACCATTGACGTTAGCCTTGCCAAAATCATACCATACAGGACATGGAATTTCACCCACATTTCTCCATTTCTCATAAACTCCAAGAGTATAAACCTCCAATTCTGAAGCTCTAGTAGCATCCTGAACCTTTCTATCAACTAATCTCAATACTTTATACTCTCCAGAGACTTCGCTAAAGCAAAACCCACAAGCAACTTGAGTAACACTTATCTCCCATTTGGGCAATTCAAGTTTGAAATACTCACCCAAAAGAGGATTGCTAATGTAAACTGAATGATTCTCAATGTGAATCAAACCACCCACCAAACAGGTAAATCCATTACAAGAACCAACTAAAATCACACTCCTTGGATGGAAGTGAAACTTAGGGGTCACCTGAACGGTTGTGTTACAACGGTGAACATAATAATCGTACTCTACCTTGAGTTCTAGAAGCAAAGGATTGCACTGACCATCCAAAAACAAAATGTTGGGGAAATTAAGGGATCTTGTTTGATGGATGTTAAAAAATAAAGGGTCGGAAGTTAAAAGGCTATACCAGAGTTTACAAACAGCTCTACATCGAAAAATGGGCTTGATTGTCAATCTTGAAAGAATTTCAATCATGATCACCCATGGAAGATCCATAATTTTTGTGACATGATGAGAGATTCTACTTCCTTTGCAAAATGAACTTTTGACATCCTTGGTTGTCATTTCCTTTGAACAAAATGGTTTGCTAGTTTTGAGGGTTATGGTCGGTTGGACCTCCATATATAGTGGACTCCAAGATTTCAGAAATTTTATTTCAAGCCAAAATGACTATAGACATTGACTAGATAAAGTTGGATGACTTCTTGAAAAATATTTAAGGAAAAAAAAATTAAATGCTAATTTCTGTTATCATCCTTTTGAATGACTTCTTGAAAAATATTTAGGAAAAAAATTAAATGTTACTTTCTATTATTATCCTTTTGGATGACTTCTAGAAGTCAAAACAAAATAAGTAATTTTTTTGATCATTTACCTTATTTAGCCATTTGAATCAGATATTATCAATGTTTTATATTTTTAGATGAAGTTCATTAATAAAATGTACAGAAAAGGGTTAAAATTGCCCGTGAACTATGTGAAATAGACCACTTATACCCTCTATTACATTTTGGGATAAAAGTGCCCCCATTGTTATCCCAAGAGACCACAAATACCCTCAAGAGTTAACAACCCAAATTTTTAGTGACGTGGCAAGCCACATGAGACTAAGCCCTCCACCTAAATGTGGGCAAGTAGGACTGGACCTTTAGCGGCGACAAAATTGTCGCCACAAATTTTCAGAATATCGCCACTAAAAGGGTTTTCATTGATTTTAATACATCTGTTTAAGGATGTTTGTATGATAGAACATTCTACTGTTCTACTCCTTCTACTATTTGTATTAAATCTTTGGTAGATAATAATGATAAAAGTACAACATGTCACTTAGGGTATGTTTGTGGTTTCCTTACTAAAAAAATGTAGACTTTATCATTTCTCTTCCTATATCATTTCCGGATAATGCAAAGTGCTATCACAAATGTTTTGACTAAACTTGCATCCATAAAGGATTTGTCAATAGAGATCAGCATAAATGAAAAAATCTCAACGGTGATCGTGATTCATTTTTTTCAGGTTAGATAACACGTCGAAATGTTTATTTGATATGATTTTATGTTTCTTGAGTTTGGGCAGAGAGAGGAGCAATAGTTGGAGGTGAAGCTCGTTTAGTTGATCCACATGGATGACCCGATCCAATTTCCTTCAATAAAATATTCGTTTGATACATCTCTTTAGGTATGCCTTATGGAGATCATGTGTTTGTGGAAAATACTTTAAACTGTATCATAGATTTTTATTAAATATTTTGTTGAACTGATTAGTTATGGCGGTAAATTGGGAATTTATTAGATTTTTAAAAAAGGCTTCTGAATTACTTGGTAAACAAAATCTAATTGAATGAAGAGAATCTTTTCCTTTATTATTCTCAGCATATAATATTTTCTATGATACATATCTTTTATCAAGACATGCATGTGTAATACTTTGAAAATTTCTAAGTTAAGATCAATTCCTAATTTTGAGAAGTGTATTGAATGTGAATTAAGGTTGTAGACAACAAAGTTTTATTGATAAATCCATATTAAATTTGGATTAAATCATAAATTCTTGATACGTTGACCAAGTCAAATTATTGGTTAATAAATTTGGATTAATAGTTTAAGTCAAAATGATATGACTCGAATAAAGTTCAAATATTATATTTGGGTCACTTCATTAAGTTTACAAGACTAACCCAACTCACATTCTTCAAGCCCAAGGTCCTCTAAATTACTTGGACTAAAATACCCCTAAAACACTAGCTCATGTCTATATAAAGGGGTCTTCAAATAAGACCAGAAGGACACGAAAATACATAGAGAATCCTTGCTCTTCAGCGGTGATAAGCAAGTCTTCCGCATACAAAGAAGTTTTCGCTCCAAGTGTTGAGCCACAAGTATTTCATCGAGTCAAGAACAATTGTAAAGTTAAGAATCAGGGGATTTCATCTCTTTTCTAAAAGACTTCATAAAGATTGTAACATCGCACAAATTCAAATAGAAATACTATTGTTTTCCTACTATTTTCCTTTCCTATTTGCTGTATTTCAGGAACGAAACTTTAGGTGCATACAAGAGTCATAAGGAACCTCTAGCACAAAGTTGAGCTCAAAATATTCTCTACCGATTAAGCTTTTGCATAAGACAATGCAAGAGTAAACTTCAAATGATCATATTTCTTTGAATATGAAGAGTTTATGTCCCTCTACTTATTAAATTAAATGTCTTTGAGTCATCTTTCAAACTCCATAACCATTCTTCAATCCAGTTCTCGAGTAAAAATTAAAGTTATGATTGTTTTACTAGAGACACTTCAATCTAAAAATTTCATTCCAAAGCACTACGAGTTAGAGTATGGCTCGTACTTTGATAGTACGACCCATACTATCACACATGGAAAACTTCAGAGAGTCCCAAAATCGCTTGGCAACCACGAGTCAGATTTGTTGTTAAAGTACACATATATGTTTTATTATCTAGTTGATTTCTGTTTCAGTCTATGAGGTTCTACAGTTAGCTCAGTGTGCTCAGATCTAACTAGTTATTTCATTCGTCGATTTCATATACCGTACGTTCCATGTACATCATTCGGCGTTGCATTATTTTATAATGTAGATTCAGGTATTCAGGATAGTCATCAGACACATTAGTAGGATCACTTTCATCAAGCATTGGTGAGACATCCTTGCCTTCAGATGGATCTAGTTTATCTTGAGCATTAGTAGCTAGCATATGTTATTAGTAGAGTATTCAGGTAGCCGGAGGTCTTGTCCCGACAACCTATCTTTAGCATATCAAAGGCTTCATAGATTAGTTAATTGAGTCATAGTTCAGTTGGTTTACAAATATATTTATTATTAAGATTTCATCTATAAAGTTTTTGAGTTTGTTTTCTAAACTTATTGCATGCTTATCTTTTAAAAACTTTAGCATAGTGTCATAATATTTAGTATAGTAGTAAGTCAGGGCAAAAAATGATTCTGAATGCTGGCCACCCCACGGTGTATGCTCGAGACATGACAACATGTGCTAGTTTTACGACAAAATAGTTAAGGTAGGTAATAATTAACAAACTTTTAAATTTTTACATCTTTTTAAAGAAAAGCAGCTTTTAATTGTTATTTTCTTCACATTTTCACTGATGATTATCTATTTACTCCTTTTTATTGCAAAAAAAAAATAAAAATGATTACATTAATTATTTAATACTTAAAATAAATTTTTAATCACATTTAGGACTCTCTATTTTGTAGGAAAAATGTTGTCTTAAAAAATCTTTTCTCACATGTCATACTTTCTCTATCATTTGTCTGAGTGTTTCACTCACTCTCTCTATAAATCTTAGGGTTTTCTCTTTGTTTCAACCTTGAATTCCATTCGAATTAATCTGGATGTTTTTAGTTCTTCATTTTATGTTGAAAAGAGGGTGTTGTTTTAATCTTGAGATCTCTTTTTTTTTTGTTGGGTGAAAGTAGTTTCTTTTAAATAAATTAGGAAATCAGTACATCTCTAATTTAGGCCTTTTACACAAATCCAATAAAAAAAACCAAAGTAAAAGGCCAGCCCATCCCCGACAGGCCCTCAACTTTCTCCCTATATACATGTCCCTTTAGATTAGGGTTTCCTCATCTGCCACTCCACTTAGCTCCCCTTTCCTTTCACCTGATAACCTGAAATGCTCCCGCCTTGGATGAATCAGCATCTTTGCCTCCTTATCTGGGTGCTTTAATCTTGGATCGAGTTTGTTCTTCATCTACTATGAGATCTCAATTCAGGTGAAAAATATATCTTTTCTCTTTATTTATGATTTTTTTAAAATTTAATTTCATTTCATTTTTGTTGGTTTCTTTACTAGTGATTGTATTTATGATTTTTCTTGAAAGGAAACGCTTTTTGTGATGTCATTTATTAATTTTGTGTTTCTCTTTTTTTGGTTGTTGTTTATTTTTATTTTTTTTTGTACTTTTTTGGGTTTTGTTTTACTTATAGTTTTACTATGATTATGGTTATATCTTTGATTTTATTATCTATGAAGTTTATCTTTTGGGTATATCAAAATCATCGGTGCCGTAAAAAATCATAATTTGGCTTTTGAATTATTTTGAATGACTTCTATTTAGATCTGATATGAATTTGGCAGCCTTGATTGCATTATCACGATTTTAAGTGAATTTTGGAATTTTTTTAAGCTTCAGCTTTTATACCTTTCCAATTCAAGTGAATTCGCTTAGAAAATCCTAAATAGCTTCAAATCAATTGTTATATGTTATATGGTCGGTTCATTGAGCTTGTTCAAGCATTTATTTGATTGTAACACTTGTTGATTTAAGGCAAGGGTTGATGAAAAGAACTAATTTGAGAATTAGGGTTCTAAATTTTATTCCATTAAAGGCTTTCAAACTTAACTCACTAAAATGGAGTGTATATATTAGTGTGTGTTAATCAAGTAAATGCTATTGCATCAAATATATTAGATTTTGTATCAAATAACTTTGAATTAATAGGTGCATACAAACTAAATTTGTTTATATCTTTGATGATATGTTCAAGATTTGATACAAATAATATTTATTCATGTAGGTATACCAATTAATTTTTATCTTGAAAATACATGTGACAATATCTCCAAATTTCTTATTGAAATTTCAATTTAGGTTGTCGTTTAAATAGATGGACAAGATGACAATCATAGTTGAAGGAGCTTGTCATGAGGCAAGTGATTCAAAATCCTCAGGATCAGAGCTCAAGGTAATTGTATATTTATTGATATTAATCTTCCATTGTTATTGATACAGAATGAGAACTGCCATCATTTTTTTGATATGTTTAGTCTCTTTTGTTATCTTGTGTACACTCAATTAGTATTTCCAAGTATTAATTCATTTAAAATCAATCTTATCACTTAATTATATGCATGAGTGAGTTCTCCATTTGTTGTTTCACTTATATTATTAATTCCAAGTTGTGTATGTATGTATTGACTATCCAAGATGTGTATGTATGTGTTGACTATCTTTGGGTGATCTTATAATTATTGTGAATTAACTAATCATTGCATATCCCTCCTCTTGCATTTGCATTTTCTGTTTTCAAATTCATTAGATTTGGAAGTTTACTTAGGCTTGTGTATTGAAGCTAGCTTTAGTTCTCTCTTCATGATACTTGTGAGCAAGTTCCCTTTTTTCCCCACAGTACTATTCATAGCTAGATAAAAATATAAGGGGCTTCTGTGAAAGGATTCAATTTGCTTTCCTGTATTAGTGGGTTGATTTCTCAGTCGATCACTCAACTGCACTAATAGTTATTATTTTATCTAGTCTGTAAGAATTCATCTCCAACTTAATTATTTATTTAAGACGAGTCCAGAAAAATGTAAAATATTCTAGAGTTGTAGAGAATTGAAGGAAGATCTCTAAAATGAGTATTCTAGAGAGAGAAGTCTAGAAATATTCTAGAAAAGGTAGTTCTAGAAAAAGATAGCTAGGAATATTCTAGAAGAGAGTAGTATATATCTCTCTTTAGATTCTTCCATCACCTCCTATAAATAGAGGTGGTCCATATTTATTGGCAACCAAGTAAGAAAGTAAGTTCTCAAAGCATGTAAGCATGATATCAAACAACAAGTGAGTGAGAAATAAGAGAGAGTTGATAGAGTGCGATTGCAAGAAATATTGTGTGTAACAATTGTAGGACTGAAGTGAATCCTTACTTTACAATAATAAAATATAAGTTGTGAGCAATAAATTGTGTCCTTTAACCAAAAATAAACAACAAGTAGTACCAGAGAGTCTGGTGGATAAAGAAAGGTAGAAGCTCAAAGGAAAGGAAATCCTACAAGCTACTATTGGAGGCTACAAATTCACGAGGCACAAATCAATGGATTTTGCTAGCACTTCCAATAGCTTTGAGAATCTCAACACAAGCAACTATCTGAACCCAAGCAACTATCTCAAGTTGTTAGAGTGACATGTTATCTATGTTAGCGATAGTTTCTCATAAATCTTTAGCAGGCTTGTTACTTTTAAGCTTTGATATACCTTTAAGTCATCCTATCTGAACACAACATAGTTTCCTAAGCTATTAATTGTGACACATATAATAAGTTTTACGACACAAAAGTACTTTTTATACCTAGAACATGGTAGATATTTTGAAGTTCCGCTTGTGCTGAGCTCTGATGTGACACAAACATCGTTTTGCTAATACGAGTTATTGGCCTTTTTGAATTATTTGCGGTCACCACTACTTGACCACCTTTGTACTCGCTCATGTTGATGAACTTTATCTCATCACTAGTCATTTTCATAACCGACTAGTTTCTCACTTAAAGTTGCAAGTGCAATCAACTCTTCTTTGTTACAGTGACAAGGTAATAAGGTCCTCCTCTTATTTGCCAGTGCAATCTATGTTCAGTTAGTTTCTCATAAGCAACTATCTCAAGTTTTTAGACTGAAAGTTAATCTATGTTATGCCATCCATAACGACTTATGTGGTAGTTGATAAAGCACCAACATGGTAGTTCAAAGAAGTTTCCCCGCCAGATTAACAATGAATTGGAGCAAAAGCTACAACATAAACTTGAAGAAGAAGGACAAGGAGGTGAGGCAGAACTAGAACTAGAGGTATGTGAATAATATAATTCACATACAGAGAAGATATCTTCAAAATGTGAAAATATGAGTCCATAGAAAACTAGAGTACATGAAACTCTAGAATAGTTGCAAGAAAGACTCCAAGAATCTTTGCAACCTTAACTAAAAATTAAAGGATGGCAAGAGTGAAATGCTCAAACGACAAATATATTGATGCAACATTAGCAGATGTGGTCAATATTAAAGAGACTACTACCTTTGAATAAGCTTCAAAGAGTAGGGATCAGAATAATCCAACAACGATGAAGATTCTCAAAGGGCATGGATGTCATGATGTTTGCAGAGTTTTAGGAATAGCTCACAACGAAAGCAAAGAAAACATTAAGTTGGTGTTGAGAGGGAGTATTAAGAATTCATCAAAAATTAATTATTTATTTAAGATAAGTTAAGAAAAATCTATAATCTTTCAGAGTTGTAGAGAATTGAAGAAAGATCTCTAGAATGAGTATTCTAGAGAAGAAAGTCTATAAATGTTCTAGAAAAAGATATCTAGTAAAATTCTAGAATAGAGTAAGTAGTATTTATCTCTCTAGATTCTTCCATCACCTCCTATAAATAGAGGTAGTCCATTTGATATGTAACTAAGTAAGAAAGCAAGAAAGAAAGTAATCAAGATAGCAAACAAGAGTGAGTGTTCTAGTAAAGAATGTTGTTGAAACAAGTTACAAGTGAGTTATCAAGATTCTAAGACCGAAGCATGTCCTTACTTTGATATAATAAAAGTCAAGTTATGAGAAACTGACAGTGCCTGTCACCAAATACATCCAACATAGTCATCTTTCTTAATCATTTCATTTTTCAATAAAGCAAGTGATTAATTCTGAGATAATAACTAGTAGTTGAGCGACCACTTGAGGAATTAACTCCTCCATTGGATTAGACAATGAAATAATCCAATATATTTGTTGGTCTTTTATTTGTGATACAATTGATATATTTTTGAAATTACAAAGAAGAATATGATTATTTGTTCACCTTTTGGATAAGGCAGTAACTCCGAGGAGTAACTTCCTCATCTAGATATTCCAAAATATCAATGATGGTGGTGTGACAATTGCATTCATAAGGTTATAACTGATGAAAGAGAAAGAGATAAATTGGTGAAGCATCTGTGCGCACTCGCTCTACTAATGCAGCTACCGAGGTGATATTATCTAAGTAATGCTCAACTCAAGGAATAAAAACAAACACCCCAGGAAATTTAGATCATTCAAGACAATCTTTATATTTTGCACTTGTTTATATATTGCAGGCAAAATTGATATGTTGCTTTTGCTTTTAGAAATAGTTGTTAGATGTTGAACATCAGAACAAATACTGAGCCAATTCCTTTAAATGATGGAAATGAAAAAGTTGTTCCTCATGAAAGACGATGTGTAGACGGTAGTGATAGTGAAATAATTCATAGAATAGAAAAGCGAAATTAATTCAGAGAAATGAAAAGGCTCTCAAAATTGAAAGAGTCATCGGGCTTGCTAGCAGAGAAAATAATGTTAATGTGAGCAATGTGAAGGTTCATGGATTACATCCTCTTGGATTGAGTAAAATCACTTATGAAACATCTAAGGGAGATGACGTAAATTAGGCAAAAAATAGTCGATATGATTTGCATGAGGATATTGCAAAAAATCTAAAGCATTAGAGAACTCCAAAGTTGTGCTTTATGAGTAACTTTCTAAGTGGAAAAGTTAATTTGAAGAGGAGTAGTGCGAATGTAGAATTTTTTTTAGTGGACACCATGCTTGTTGTGCTAGATACAGTTGGTGTTGCACCTAATGATGAGGATATCAATATTTTTCAAAAGAAAATATGTCTCAAGAAGATGATTTTAGGTTAGAGATGAATAACATAGATAGTAAGATGCCTAAAGGATCGAAGGTGTTTAGTCAAAATCAAAAAGCTATAAGAAGTTCCATGGAATTGAAGTTACTGATTTGCGTCCAAGAGAGAATGTCTTTGATAGAGAACAATAGTCATCTACAGAGTGGTAGCAAAAGTGTGAAAATTAAGAATACAAGTGAGAAGGACTCTGGAGTAAGTAGAAAGAAACATAAGCAACTAACTCAAGTTGTTGGGGGATGTTCTTTTCGAACATTGGAAGGGAAACAAAGTATTATTGGAACTAAAGGATCCGATGCTAATATTCTCTTTCAATCATCACATGTTTCCATAAGTACCATAAAAGTTGAACGTCATTTGAGGAATAACAATTGATCATCGCATGGAAAAGAAAGGGACTCTAATTTGAGGAAGTTGGTCGGAGATAGACATGCCTCTTATCATATGAATGTGGTTGCAAAAAAGAATTTACAAAGAGAGTTTATCAAAAGGGATAGATGTTGTACAAGTGTCGAATGGTATGGGAATGGTGACTTCTCAGCCAGAGAAAAAGATTTCTTTTAAGCAGAAGTTAGACCAAACTTTAAGCAACTTTAGGGGTGCTTAGAAACATGTAGGAAATTACACACTCCAAGCAAGAGCATACAAATTAATTAGTCATTAACTCTATAGAAGAGCAATAATAGTGGTGATCCTCTTAGGTCAAATGTGGTTGAATCATACCAATATTAAAGAAAAGGAATGAACCCTATTATACGTCAGACAATTATGCCTGAGTCAGTTCGATCTTTCCTACAAATAGTGAACCATCCTAAAGAGCGACCTGACTCAGGAACAATTGACTGTCTTTAATAGGGTTCACTCATTTTCTTAAAGTGATCCAATTCAACCACATTTGACTTAAGAACATTACCACTATTATTTCCCTTCTGTAGCATCAATAGCCACTTTGGCATGCTCTTGCTTTAGATTGTCATTTTCAACATGTTTCTGAGCACCCTTAAAGGTGATTAAAGTTTTGTCTAACTTCTCTTTAGAAGATATCTTCTTCATTGGCTGAAAATTCACCATTCCCTTACCGATCGACATTTGTACAACATCTATCCCTTTTGATAAAATTTCTCTTTGTAAAGTCTTGTCTGCAACCATAGTGATCATATGAGAAGAGACATGTCTATCTTTGAGAAGCTTGCTCAAATCAGAGTCCCTTTATATTTCATGCAATGATTCATTGTTATTCCTCAAATGATGTTCAACTTTTATTGTACTTATAGCAACATATGATGATTGAAATAGAATATTAGCACCAAATCAATTAGTGCCAAGACTACTGTTTTTCTTCCTTTCAAGGGGATTTGAAGAGAATATCCACTGACAACTTCAGCTTGCTGCTTATGTTTCTTTCTACTTACTCCAAGGTCTCTTGTTTTCTTAATCTTAACACTTTTGCTATCATTCTGTAGATGACGTTGTTCTCTGTTAAATACATTCTATCTTGGATGTGAATTAGTAACTTCAATTTCCATAGAGCTTGTCATAGCTTTTTGATTTTGATTATACACCTTCAATCCTTTAGACATCTTACCGTCTAAGTTATTCATCCTTGACCTGCAACCACCTCATTGAGACATATTCCTCTTCTTTAGGAGATCTTGATATCCTCATCCTTGGGTTCAAAACCAACTGTATTGGGCTCCATGGGCATGATATTCACTAAAAAATATTCTACTTTCGCACAACTCCTCTTTAAATTGACTTTTCCACTCAGAAAGTCACTCATCAAGCGCAACTTTGGAGTTCTCTGACGCTTTAGATCATGGCAATATCCTCATGCAAATCACATCATCTATTTTCTGCCAAATTCAGATTATCTTCTCCCTTCGATGTTTGATCAATTCTCTTTGTCGATCCAAGAGAAGGTAATCCACGAACATTCACATTGCTCAGATTAATAACCTTTTGTTTACTACCAAGCACTTTTATTTGATATGAAGTATTTGAAGCAATTCGCTGTCCATTTTGAGTGTATTTTCCTTACTATTTGTTCTGATGTTCAACAAATTAGCACCTGTTTTTTAAAACCAAAAGAAACATTGTCAATTCTACCCGCAATATATGAACAAGTACAAAATCTGAAGATTGTATTGACGTATGCTATAAATTACCTAAGCTGTTTGGTTTTATTTCTTGATTAGTTGAGCATTACTTAGATACTATTACCTCAGTAGCTGCATTAGTAGAGGCAGTATACACAAATGCTTCACCAATTTCGTCTAATGCACTTCCATCAGCTATAAACTTACGGATGCAATTGTGTCACACCAGCACCATTTTTGTTTTGGAACGTCTAGATGAGGAAGTTTCTTCTCGGGATTACTGTGTGATCCAAAAGGTGAACAAATAATCATGTCCTTCTTTCTCACCTCAACAATAAATCAATTGTATCATGAAGAATGACCAACAAATGTATTGGATTATTTCCATGTCTATTTATTGGATTATTTCCTTGTCTGATCTAATGAATTAATTTTTCAGGTGGTCACTCAACTACTAGTTATTATCTCAGAACTAGTCACTTCTTTTATTAAAAAAAACTGTAATTAATACATAAATACATACACATCTTGGAATTAATAGTGTAAGTGAAACAACAAAAGGAGAACTAACTCATGCGTATAATTAAGCAGTCATAACAATGATTTTATATGACTTAATTAAGTGAAAAAAGTGAAAAGAAAAAAGCACAAACTAATTCAATGTACACAAGATAACAAAAGAGACTAAACGTATTGAAAAATGTTGGCAGTCTCGATTCTCTATCGATGGCAATGAATGAGTAAGATCAATTCATATAGATCCAATTTTCCTGAGCTCTGATCCCGAGGATTTCAAATCACTTGCCTCATGACAATCTCCTTCAACTGATGTTGCCATCTTCTCCATCTATCTAAAACAACGACCTAAATTGAACAGTGAATTAAATCTAAAAGCCTTTGATGGAATAAGTTCTAGAACCCTAATTCTCAGATTAGTTCTTTTCATCAACCCATCATTAAATCAGCAGGTGTTACAATCAAACAAATTCTCAGATTACCAATGAAGGCTTCTACTTCTTCCAATGCACCAGCCACACCTGCTAAGGATCATCCGGGTAACCTGCATTCCTGCTTGCACAAACTTCGCTTTATTACTGTCCCACCAAAGTCTCTCATTATGCTCTACCCCAAATTCTACCATCTTCCTATTGAACCACCTTGTTTGTTCTTTACAACAGAATAGTGCCCCACCACTTTGATATGACATTATTTTCCTTTTATTGAAATGTTAAGCTCTTTCCCATACAATGTATTTTCATCCTGAGGATTTTAAAAAACACACCAACTGCTGCAATTTTCCCCACTCCCCAAACATTTTCCACTTTGCCGCTCCCTAAATACCCCTAACAATATATTTTTCCCTTCCCATTAACTCTACAAATAATTAATTTCAACATCTCCCGTTTACCTCAATTTACATTCGAAGCCTCAATAGAGCTGGAGTCTTGGAAATTTGATTGGATAGTCTTTATAATTATATGCATTTCATGTTATTTCAATATGGTTGCCTTTGCTTATTATCGTTCATCTCTTAAACAAGAATTTTGCACTGACACAATTAATTTCACGAGTTCTCTACCACCTTAGAAGTTGTGCACAATGCCACCCCAAATCCCAGCGCACCATCCAAATATGATACTTTATACTTTATACTTTGTAAGACTAGCTTAACCACATATCTCTTAACTGGAAAAATAGATATTAAAGTATGGTTATAATTTTATTCTTACCCTCTCTGTGTTTAAGGTTAATGGAAACTTCATAGCTGTCACTTCACATTTTAAAACTCTCTCTGTATGCATGCATGGCTGCTTGGAACTCTATGGAATAATGTGATGTCTTTCCTGTTATTGCATTATGACTGTGTTTGTTTATTGTAGTTCATCTCTTAGCTTATACGTAGGTCCGAAACAATTAATATTGTAATCATATGGAAGAAGATTATTTATTCCAATGGGTAAGCAATGTGTAAATACAATAGATTGTGTACTATCTTAGGAAAGAAATTGTAACATCCGACAATTTAAAAATGAATATGAAGAAGCTTGAAATTTGGAAATAGTCATTTTTTGGGAAAATTTAAAATTTGGAAATTTGGCAGTCCAGAATCTGGAAAATTTGGCTAAGTTCAAAAATCTGGAAATTTGGCTAAGTGTGGAAATCAGTGAGTTTTTGGCCAACTTTGAGCAGTCATAACTCCTAGCTCAGGATGAGTTAGGAGTAGTTCCAGTTATGGTTTCGAAGCTTGTGGAACGATCTTTCCAATGCCGCCGAGTTTGCTCGATTCCGAGTTCGTATGAGCGAGTTATGATCTTTGAAAGTTGGGCAGTTGGCAGGGAGTCCGTTCCGGAAATTTAAGGGCATTTTAGTCTTTTCACAAATCATTTCTTTGAGCTTATATTGTTGTATTAGGCTGATCTTTGGATCATTTTGTCCCATTTTGAAAGAGAAAGAGTTAGGGTTCAAGAGAAGAAGAAGAGAAGAAGGAGAAGAAGAGAAGAAAGAGGAGATCAACAAGATTTGTCAAGATCATTGTGGATTTTCGTCGGGGGTGATCCCTATCAAGGTATGTGAGTCTTTAGTGTGGGTTTATCCTTTCCCCCCCACATACCAAGCTCGTTTTTATGATTTGAGAAGGGATTGGATTTGTTGTTGAAGTTGTTGAAGTTGTTAGTTGTTGTTGAAGTTGTTAGTTGTTGTTGATGTTGTTAGTTGTGTTGTTGAAGTTATTGTTGGTTGTGGGACAGGATTGGGCTGTGTATTTGAGTTGTGATCTATTGTATGTTGAGAGATTGATGATCCTTAGTGTTGGTTGGTTCATACCCCCACACACCAACTCGTTTTTAATTCCAAGAAAAGATTTATTGGTTGTTGAAGTTGTAGTGGTGTTGTGTTGAAGTTCTTGCTGATTTAGTACAGATTTCTGGCTGTGATTTTTTGAGTTGAATCTATTGTATAATAAGGGTCTTTATGATTCTAAGTGTTGCTGCTGAAACCTTGAGGTTGAGAGGGTTTAGAATTGGAAAGAAACAAGGGGAAAAAGTCGGATTTTTGGGGAAAAAGGGGCTGGGCTGTTGCACCTCTCCTAGTGCCAAGGACACCAATCCTCCCCTTTCATTCACCATTTTTTTTTTCATACATGTTCCTAGGTATTATA
>JAJOOD010071786.1:0-39673 GCA_029582525.1 Solanum tacnaense
CCCCCGCCCGGGCTCAAAAAATGATTTTTTTTTTTAAATTTGAAATATTTCCCAAAAATAATTTTTTCTTAATTTTGTTTTTGAGGGGAATGGCCTGTGTGGGGAGTGGCGGTAGGGTAGGGAGTGGCATAAAAATGTTTTTTTTTTAATTTGAAATATTTTCCAAAAACATTTTTAAAAAAAATAAAAAAATTTGACGGGGATGGCGGGTGGCGGGGGAGGGGTGTAAAGGGAGGGGATGGCGTAAAAAAATGTTCATTTTTGTAAATTTGAAATATTTCCCAAATTTTTTTTTTAAAAATAAAATTGACGGGGGTGGGCGGGGGAGGGGGGGGGGGAAGTGGCGTAAAAACAAAAAAAAAAATTGAAATATTTTTCAAAAGCATTTTTTTTGTGGGGGTAGGGGGATAGGGGTGGTAGGGATTGGATGAGGTAAAAAAATCTTAAAATTTGAAACATTTTTCAAAAATTTTATTTTGGGGAGGGGAGGGGAGGGGAGGGGTGGGGGGTGGGAGGTGGGGGGGATAAAAATATATTTGAAATTTAAAAAATAAGAAAATTTAAAATATTTTATTTTATTTTTTGAATGGGTAGGGTCCGGTACGGGGTATAGGTAGGGTAAGAAAAAAAAAATTAAAGGATGAAGTAGAGTTTAGGAAAATGTTTTCCTTAATTTTGGAAGGGAAGTCATTTTCCTTAAATTTGAGGAAAATAAGTTGATTTGGAAAACATTTTTCAAACATTTAAGCCAACCAAACATTGAAAAATTGGAAAACATTTACCAGAAAATGTTTTCCTCCATACCAAACACACCCTCTATATCTCTTTTTTTCCTGATTAAGCTAGGAGCAAGAAGAGTGTTTTCTTTATACCAGGTGAAAAATTGAAAAAGGAGAATCCCTTTAGCTATATAAGGAGCTATCATCTATATGTCTTGCTCCTTCCTTCAACACTTATGCCTACTAGAGTCTAGACTGCAACAATTGTTTGGATCATATAAATACTAGTGTCAAAAGTAAATTTTGGGACCACCGACCATCTGAGAAGTTCCGAACTAAAAACAAAAAATAGTAATAAGGTGAAGCCACACAAAGAGAAACATGCAAGGCTTGACAATTATTGTGGCTGCTCTCTCTCCCCCCCTCTCCTCCTTTGTCCTACCCTCCTCCTCCCATAAGCAACTTTTGGTTTAGCTGAACCATTCAGGTTAAGAGAGTTGTTGTAGCTGACACTCTTTCCCTAAGTTCCAAAAATCAACCAAGTATAGATTAAAAAATCTCTGAGGTATCCGACAGAAGTAAGAACAGAAAACAAGAAGAAACAAGAAAGCACCAACAACTTAGTTAAATCATCGACGAGAAATCAAGTCTCTCTTGTTTATTTATCCATTTTGTTGGGAAAGAGAACAAACAATATTATTTTGGGTAGAGACATTGTTTTGCCCCCCTAAATTGAGGGTCTATTTACCTTTTTTGACAGAAGGGCAAAACCAAAGATAGAATGTTTGTTGAATCTAACAACATTTAAAGGACTAGATTGAGACTCTCGAAAAGTTAAAGGGCTCTCAAAACTTGAATCCCTAAAATATAAGCAATCATGCTCGAAAAACCAGTAATTTTGTATATAGCAATGCTGATTGGTCACACATAAATGGACAACCATTAGATCATTAAAGAAGAATTGATTATTCTTAGTCACGAGAAACTATATCTAGCTCTTGACTTTCAATAACACAACTCATGTACACAACCCTGCTAATATGCAGTATAAGACCCAACTACTGGTGCTAAAGGCTTTTTATAGAAATGCATCAGAGTGCGCTCATCACAATAAGCGTACCTGACATCCTAATATGACATACTCATATAATCATATCAACAAGCATGAACTACCCTACATCACATGTTAAATAACAAAAAGAATAAGAATTCTAGAGTTTTGCAAAACCACATTTAGACCAAAATCCTCAAAAACGGACATTATCAATATACACCATCAAAATAAAAAACCAATGATTGCCACTGAATGGTAGTGCGTTTTTTTCTTCTTCTTTTTTCTTGATCGGTAAGCAAAATGTGTTATTGAAAGATAAAATACAGACACCAAGGAGGTGATTGGAGTATACAAAAGTGAGCAGTCCCCTACACCAAAAAAGGGGAAAGAAAAAAAAAAAAAAAAGCAAACGAAGGGAATTTTTTTTATACAGAACTATCCATGTTGAGAGATGATGACGTTTAACAAAATATAAATAAGTAAAACAACTATTACGCCTCGGTCACAAACAAAGCTAATGAAGTTTAAAATGTGTGAAACATAGAATACATGTTCTTTTTAAAAAAAATAAAAAATTGTGTGTGAATCATATATCTTGAAATTTGCACCAAAGAGCAGCAAACATAGGTAGTCTGTATTTTCTTATCCTATACAGTGATTGTGAGAAATATACGAGAAAAATGTTATTGAAGTGTTGTATCTACATTATTACATAGAGACCCTATTTATAGATACTACAATACAATCCTTTACCAACTAGGATACTACATACTATTGTTATTCCTATTCCTATTCTAAATAGAATTGTATAAACTTATTCTTATTCTAACACTCCCCTTCAAGCTAGTGCATACAAGTCATGTACCTAGCTTGTTACAAATGTAATTAATATAAGGACCGATGAGGGGCTTGATGAGATATATGCAAGTTGATCACTCAACTTCACAAAATTGACAATCAATCTTAATGTGCTTGTCTTCTCATTAAAAATACTGGATTTGATGCATAATGCCAATCAATCTCAATGTGTTTGTTCTCATGAAATACTGAATTTGATGCATAATATCGATAAAACACAAAGTGATAAAATTACAGTGTTGAACTTCCCAAACCAAGCTTAAGAAGACTGTTTCAGATCATAGAATGACTTACGTAATCAACATACAAGGCTACTAAACTCCCCCTAAGTAACAAAATTAGGTGGTTGCTCCATATAGACTTTTTCACAATGCAGCAGTTGTCGGAAAGTGCTCAAAATCTGGTATAAAATATATGGATCGTCTTGGAATCAATAGATGAATCCATATCAAACAAGAAAGTCACTGAAAAATTGACTAGAACATACTCATGCGCGGAAGTATTAGGTTTGATGGCTGAAAGTGGTCACAAACTAAGAAATAAAATTATTCGGGTAGGGTCGGAATGATGGCACGACTCTACTGAAAAATAGAAATTATATGGATAGAGTCAGATTGACAGTACGACCCTATTGAAAAAGAGAAATTATTTGGGTAAGGTCAGAGTGATGGCATGACCCTACACAAATAAGAAAGTAGTCACCGGAAAAAAAATGATGTTACACAAATCAAATATGAGAAAGTAGTCACCGGAAAGATGGCACGGTACTACACAAATTGGATATAAAAAAGTATTCATTCCGATGATGGCACGGTGCTACACAAATAAGATATGAGAAAATAATCACCAGAAAAGATACACGATGGACCCAACTTTTGCTAACATAATCATTGGCCAGACGGGTGAGATATATGGGTAATAGCCGCCCGCCCGGCAGTGGAAACTTTACCAACATCGTAGAGGCTCTGATTCCATGCGAGAAATATAGGAGAAAAATATTATTGAATTGTTGTATCTACATTATTACATAGAAACCCTATTTATAGATACTACAATACAATCCTTTTGAAATTGTACTACAATACAATCCTTTACCAAGTAGGATACTATTTACTATTCTGATTCCTATTACTATTCTTATTCCTATTCCTATTACAATTCCTATTTCTATTCCTATTATAAAAGGATTGTGTAAACCTATTCTTATTCTAACAATGATTACTTTGCCTCAAAACACCTAGAGTTTCTTTTTTTTAATACAAAAGCACATGAGTTTCTTTCTTCTCATAGAATCCAGAAACACCTAAAACCATTGCTGAATGGTAGTGTTTATTAGGCAACAATGAGATCATAAAAGAAGTTTTGTTTGGTTGATGCTCATAACATGGCACAGAACGTCAAAAATTGAAGACATCATTTTGTCTTGAGTCAATATAGGAAAATGGGAAGAAGCATGAAATAAATCTGAACAAAAACAAACACAGAAGACAAGATGTATATGATCAAATGTTCAAGAAATAAATAGGTTTTCCAATAATTTACCAGAACCGTTGAGAATTTTAATCATGTTTCCAGCAGCACCTCGCACAACTAAGCGAAAATCTCTCTTCAGGCCAACATGCTTGGCGTATTTCTGCATAGCATATTTATAAGCAGTTATTTTCACAACAAATTCTGGTTGATTGACACCATAGACGTGAAATCTAGAAGGGTTTTTTTACTGGGTTAATACAACTTTTAACAGATTATGCATAGTAATGACTACATAAATGCTGGTAGTCTTCATCAATCTCAGATCTCAATTACAAGGCCAGACCTAGTTAGTCTCTAATAGAGTTGATCAAACAATAAAAATAGATGTGAAATCTAGAAGGTTTTTTTTTACTGGGTTAATACAACTTTTAACAGATTATGCATATTAATGACTACATAAATGCTGGTTGTCATCATCACTCTCAGATCTCAATTACAAGGCCAGACTAGTTATTCTCTAGTAGAGTTGATCAAATAATAAAAATGCCACACATGCTTTACCAGTATTGCATGGAAAGAAATACCTGTAGCAACGTGGATAATGACGTAAGAATTTTAAGAATATGCAAGATACAACAGAATGAGGACTCCAGTGGCTTTACTAAGTTCTTTGTTTCACTTTATATGCAATAATATTGGTACACAGGTCTAGGATGTTAATTTGACTAATATATTATATTAGTGACAGTACCTGGTAATGGAGTGCACATCAGTTTTTGGAAGGATAAATGGCTTAACAACACAGCACTCATGGATGTCTATCCTAGCATCTTCAACATTGCTCAAGACAAAGAGTCCACAATTGCTCAGAATGGGAGTAACAACAACTGGGATATGCACTTAAGAAGGTATGTCCAAGACTGGGAAATGGATAGTTTTATGGATTTGTTTGCAAAAGTGAAGAGTTGCAACATAAATAAAGTTCTTCAAGATACCATGTGTTGGGGCAGTAAGGGTATATTCACAGTCAAGGACTGTTACAGGCAGATCTGCAAGCAAAATCAGGTGCTGGATTCTTGGCCATGGAAATTGATTTGAAGGACCAAGCTACCAATTAAGGTCATATGCTTCAACTAGATTGCCTTATATGAAGTTTGTCTAACACTAGACAACCTTAACAGGAAAGCACTTCTGCTGGTTAACAGATGTTACCGATGTAACAAGGATCTGGAATCTGTTAATCACTTGTTCTTGCACTGTCCAGTAGCTACTGGTGTTTGGAACATGTTTTGCACCCTTTCTGGCCTGAGTTGGGTTATGCCAAAAACATGAGACAGGCACATTTGTGTTGGAGTTATGGAAAGTTGATAAGGCCATCAAGAAAATCTGGTTGATGATTCCTGATACTATCTTTTGGTGTTTGTGGACAGAAGGAACAAGAGATGTTTTGATAGCATCTCAACTCCAAATCACTCTCTTAAAGCTAAATGCATACTTAACCATGGTCAAAGTTGACCCCGGCCCTTAGTGCTGGACATTTTCTAGACTTTGTTAGCACCCTAGTTCTAGATTAACACTTTGTATAGGAGCTGAACTGAGCTAAATACTCCTCTTTATCCCTCTGTTACTTGTAACTTTGCACCTCCTTGATGCATTTTAATGAAACATATTACTTCATAAAAAAAAAGTGATAGTGGAAGAGATATATTAAAGTACTGGTTGAAAAGTCAGTTCAATAGAGAAAATATGGCATCAAAGTTTAGACGTTCTACAGTTTAATGAATAGAAATTCTTGCAACTGTATCTTCATAATTCAACCTTTTCCAATACTTGAAAGTGTTGTATTGGATAGAGAACTCTAGTTAAGATAATACCTACTACTCCCTAAACAGACAAATTATTTAACATAAATCATTTTTAATTTCAACGGACTAAGAGCTAATTTACCTCATTAACAGGAGCCTCATTATCTCGTATAACTGCATCATGACTGTCAATTTCCTCTCCAAACTGCGTCTTCAAGAGGTCTCCAGAATTGCCAACGACTGCACATCTTCTGAATTGTCGAGGGTGAAACGGGGGCTTAGCTGGTAAAGTTAGATTGAGATGTTCTTCGCAAAGAGTCTGATTGTAACATTTGTCTGCTCCTCTGCAAACAGGAAAAGTAAGGAAACAATGAAATAAAATATGAAGATCAAATCACATTAAATCTATCATTAATTGATTAAGAAGGTGAATGGAGGATGAAGCCAATAACTTACAGCTGTGCAATCCTTTTTGCTGCATAGTCAAACCATCCATCAGGCCGAGAATCCAAATATTCTCTTGTCAACACTGTCGTCATGTTACGATACTGCATTTCAGATAATCCCAATATATTTTAATGAACTAGTAGTGGAAGCCCCAAAACATGACTAATTAACATGAATAACAAGTATGAGGAACCTGCTCCCACAGAAGTATTGCTTCGCAAACGTCGTACTTGTACTCCAATGGTTCAAAGATCTTGAACTGCTCATTATACTGCAAGATAGAATGAATGGGGAAATGCATTTCAGTGTTGTTTTGTAGATAACTGACAAGGTAACCAACAGGTAGGAGAAGGATGAGAGACAAACCCAAGTGCTATTAGTTCCTTGGGGAAACTTGAGAATGACATTGCAATGATCAATTATATGAGCAGTCAATCCCAGCCCTCGGTTAGCCTGTAAGCAGAAATTCCACATCATATGTGGAGTATACATAGGAGGTATAATATGCTGATGAAAATGAATATCAGTTTTCAACAAAATATAGGAGATCCATGGAAATAATTAGAAGCAAACAATATCGAAATAATTACGACGCATTGCTGAAGGTTAGACTGGAAGTGGGACAAGATCGGAATATCCAAATTAACGGGAGTCCAACTACCTGGATGCATCAAATTCAAAACAGTAAATTAGCGAAGAGGATTTTCAAATAATTAGGGTTAAGGAAAAGAAGATATAGTACCAGTGAAGAAAGAGGACTGAATGGCGATAAGGATAATGGAGAAGACAGCAGCAACAGAGAGAAGACGAACAAGAGCTGGTTTCCTGCTCAACCTCGGTCGTGTCATTTGGGATCACACTTGCTTTCCCTTTCTTTTGCTTCATTTATTATTTTTATGATGATAAGTATGTATATATAATTTGAATAACAATCAGATTAATTTTGGACTTTTGCTGCCTTTTGGTTTTAGTAATCATATTTAATTTAATTAATTAATTGCAAAGGTGATGGAGAGATTCTACATACATTGGATGGAACATGGCTATTTATAGGAGGGAGGGACTCATGAGGCACGTGTTATACTCATACAATCCCACATATTTCATTCTTGAACTTATTTCAGAAGTAACCTTTCAAATTTAGCGTCTTGGTTTCTAATAAAATATCAAGTTTATCTCCCTTTAATTGAAGAGACAAATTGTTTCATATTACTGTAAATGAATTATAACAAAGAAATTAAGCATAATGTTGATTAACCGATGGAACTTGAAGAGACATCTCTAAAATTATCCCTTGTTTTTATGTTAGATCTTTTTCCATTTTTTGTAAATTTCACAGACAAGTATTTGGTTGAAACCGGAGAAAAGGAATAGTTGAAGTTGAAATCAATTAAAAAAGTATATTTGAACATCGTTTCAGTTTTTACCATATATGCAAGGATGGGAGGAAAGAGAGTAAAAACTAAAAAAGGAAAGATGATGTAGGACGCGAAAACAGTTTATCCTACAACAACTTCACAACACGCTACCAAAACACCATGCTCAATAGGTGAGTCACAACTAACAAATCACAGTTCCTAATTAAAGGCAAAACATCTCTTAAATATACAGACAGATTTCCTCATTACATCCCTTCAAAATTCAGTAACGTCTACCACCAGAAGTTGACATTAGGATCCGATTTGGCTTCTTCCCCCTCTTCCCTGCATCATTTGTCTTAGAAGCATTGGGACCTTCAACAGCTTTTGCTTTGGAGGTTACATTTGCAAAGGACAGGATTCCAGGACGACTCGTTCCTGAGAGAAATGAAGTACACTGGTTATGATAAAGCAAAACGAAACAACACGTTTACGGCAAACTGTGATGAAAACATGACAAACAATTATTCGGATCATAGCAGATACTCAATGTCAATAGCCAAGTAGAAAATTTAAAAAGATACCAGCTGCAACAGAAGAATCACGTGCAGACTCATCCATTTTCAGTGCTGGAGGATCACATCCAGCAGCAAAACCAAGCCTTGCAACATTGGAGAACAGTTGCCTGCCTCCAGGCACAGGGGAGCTTGATGATGTTACAGTTACACTCGTACTTCCCAAAGCTTATCACAAATACAAACACAACAACAATCATTTCAACTAATGGGAAGATGGTTAGTACCTACGTAAAGGCGTAAAGCAATATTATAAAAACTTCAAAAATAAAGATCAAATTGCAAGGCTTTTGCAGTCATGAAGAAGTACTATTTAATGTCAAAACTGCAAAATAGTAAAAGTCAAACTTCTGAAAGATCACCACTATCAAGCTTCAATTTAGCTTACTAAAGTAACCATTTTCTATAATAATTTGAGTCACAGGATTACTACCATGAAATGTGATTGTATATGTTGAAACATAATTAAGCAAATAACAATGTGCTCCCTCAAACCGCTTAAACTTTTGGATGTGATGGTCATAGACTTAACATGGTACCAAACTAAGTTGCTCGGCAGTGGTGGAGCCAGGAATTCACAAAGGGTGTCCAGAAATAGCACAACAAAAGCTCTTTTCAAAAAGTAGAACTAGTGAGATTTGAACACACAAGCACGTCCTCATTCCAAGGAGGTGAAACCACTGGGGCTATAACAACTTGTTATGTTGAGGGTGTCCAAAATATGTTATTTAATCATTTCGTATATCATTTTACTTGTATATACGGGTTTTTTTTCTTGGACACCCTGACCACCCGTTGCTCGGACTCAGATGCGGGTGTACGATACAGGTGCAGATCTAGAGGCCGGGATCCTTCATACAGATCCAGGTATGAATACAGGTGCAGAGATTCAACTAAAACTAATTTAAATATCTAAAAGTAAAGTTGTGAAAATCTGCCTAAATTATGGACAAGTTGGAAAGAAGGAATGCACAATTTCTTTAGAGCAAAGTTTGAATCTTTAATTATTATTAAGTACAAATGCATCTTCTTACTGTTTTATCGGTGTAACATGGCTATTGCAAATGATACAAGAGGTCGTGATAGACTTCTTGAGTTCATTGCACATACTAGTGTTTGACCTGTAGACATCTTTAAAGCACATTCTGATTGCTGACTTTTTAATACAAATACCTTCCAATGACAAAAGAAACATCTGCCTAAAATTATGATTTCACCCTACCTATTGTTTTGATTTCAGAATCATTATATCTGTCTCGAATTTCTATATCAATTTCGGTCAAAGTACTCAAAACCGATAGACCATATCCGGTATGGATCCCACACCCACGTCGTGTCGACAAGAGTGCGGCACCAAAGGTGAAGAGTTCACACACTCAGATATCAGTGCATGACAATGGTAGCAGAACAGGCAGAGATCCTGATTCCAAGTCTCATTGCAACCCATTTATCAAAAGTGAATTCCACATGCTTGCCATGAATTGAATCAGGCTCACACATGAGGGGACGTATTGAAGAGACAATATATATATATATATATATATTATAAAGCTAGGCAAAAGAAGAGTGATGCGGAACCCCTCTTTGGCCAAGAAATACAGTTACTTTTTTGGCCTTTTTCCTTTTTTTTCCATTTCTGTCCTATATTAAAAAAAAAGAGTCACTAACTCTAAAAATCTGAATTATCACTACCCAACCTTTCATACTCCATGTTTCTTTTCAGACAACTCACATTATCTTAGAGGCCACAAAAAATTTTATTCAAGAAATTTTAATGCAGCCCTTTGCCTTCTCTAAAGAAGCCCAACTAGCATATTTTGACAAAAATAGTATGGACATAAATAAAATCGATTCTCTTAATGCTCTGTTAATGAAATTACTACACAATTAAGCTTTAGAAATGAATAGTCAATAAGCTAACTAGAAGATATGACATCCAGCCTTTGGAGCAATGATTGGACTTATAATTGTGATGCTTACATATAAGAGGCGGAGGAATGGGAAAAGAAGCAACAAATGAGAAGTTGAGAAAAGATGTAACAATAGTAAATTTCAAGTAGCAAAAATGAAGAAAAGAGTACAGCAGCAACTATAAATCAAAAAATATTTGAAACACTTTTTTTTTATTTCAGAATTGTTGAAAGAGGATTTTAAGACCATAACTGACATGGAAGAAAAATTTAACTGAGGAGATAGAGACTCTAAGAATTAAGGATTGGAATTTTTTTTATTTATGACAAGGGAAACCCGCAGCCGCAACCCTTTGGATGCGCACAGGATAAAAACCCCGCTCCTATGCAATAGCTCGCAAACCACATAGGAGAGGTAACCCGCACTAGACAAGCCTGGTGCGACGAGCTCGACCCAGAAGGCAAACCCCTTGCTTTCGCTGGCAAGGGGTTTCGAACTTGAGACCTCCAACATGGAAGTCCCAAGCTCAAACCACTGGGCCACCCCAAAGGGTTAAGGATTGGAATTATCAAGGTGAGATTATAGCTTCGGTTCTCTGTGTATACGTCAGGTGTTTTAGGTTTATATGATGATATTGAGATTTAGTTAATTAACTTTTTCAATATGATGATTTAAAGATGTTCAGATTTATTTGCTTAGCAAGTGTTTTATGTTCTTAGTATTTATTGATATTTTTCACTCTTGTACTTTTTTTAGTAGGCTTATTGACATTGCTTAGTAATTTGATATCATTTGATGTTTGTAAGGTGATAACTTAGAAAATAATTTGCTTTACACCCATGTAACACAATAATAGTTAATTAGCGCAATACCAATGACTATTAACATAATAGTAGTTTCTTTCATAACTGATCAAATCCATGTCTCTTAGTAATGTCTTATCCTTATTCAGAGGCCGTCAAAACATATATAGAGATAATGAACAATAAAAAAAAAATTTGATGGGAGAGAAGAGTTGAAGGGAAGTAAATGGAAGAATGAATGATGTCGATCTAAAAAGGTAAAGGAAGGAGAGACTTAGAAGGACTTCATTCACTATTTATTGAAGCTTTTTGATATGACGATCTCTTGAAAAATATTTGTGATATAAGCAGAGTAAAGAAATATACTAGAACACATGTTCATGTTGAAAATAATTCAATTCATTCATTTCAAAAGAAAAAGATTATATGATAATTCTAATCCGTGTGACGTTAAATGAATAGAAATGTTTCCTCTCTCTAACGGTTTAAGTTTTTAGATGAGATGATCACACACATCAATAGTATACACAAGATAAGCATTGTAAACTCTCTTAATGAAGATTATGTACTTAAAGGAATATAGTTGTCTTATAACCAACCAAGTAATGACGGAAGCATGAAGGAAGCAGAAACACACAATCACCTATTTCTACAATGTCAAATAGCAGCAGACTGTGGAGAAGGGTAGAGGGGAGGGCCCATTATCCACCGAGTTTAGAAGGCTGTGATTGGTCCAAAGGGCGGGTCACAGACGGATTTCTCGGTTATCAAAAAAAATAAAATAGCAGCAAACTTATGGAGTATGTTTTAAGCTCTTTTTGGTCTCAAATGGGTCATGCCTCATAATATCAGGGATGTTTTGATAAGCTGGAGTTGCTGGAAAGTTGATAGCACCATCAAGAGAATCTGGAAGATGATACCTGCAACCATTTTTTGGAGTATCTGGAACAAAAGGAATAGAAGATGCTTTTATGGAATATCAACTACCTACCAATCTTTAAAAGTTAATTGCCTCGTGTTTTTGTATAGTTGGGTTTATTTATCCCCTCTAGATTCCACTGATTCATTTTTTAACTTTGTCAGCTCCCTGACTCTTAACTAACAATGTAAAGGAGAGCTGACCTTTTGCTATTTTTCTTTGTAACTATTATGCATCTACTTGATGCTTGCAATAGAATTAATTACTTCATATTAAAAAAGTAATGGCATGAATCATCTTCCACTTATAAAAGATGAGGGGTGGGTGGGGTGGGGTGGGGGTGGGGATTATACTCCGGGATGGTTAAAATGCCAAACCACATAAGATGAGAGCATAAAATTTGTTATATAAAATAGCAATATTTGACGTACCTTCGAAGTCATCGCTAGTGAAAGTAGGTTGTTCTGTGAAAGAAGGTTCTGAAAAGCTAAAAGGCAAAGGCTCTAAGTACATGCCAATGGCTTCAGCTTTAACTTGTTCACGCCGTTCCTGAAAAAGAAAAATATCAACTTCGAAAATCTCCTCAATAAAAGGAATCATCCAAACCAAGTTCCTTTTTAAATTGTGTGCACTGTCAACTTCGTATATCATGAGAATGAGAGGCTAAAGTGTACCAGAAGGACCAAGCTATGAGGAGCTTCTCAGAAATGCTTTTGGACCTTCAGCTAATGGATTTGCCTTGCGAGGGGCATAATACACTTTGTCAAGAGGGGATGACACTCTACAAGCCTCAAGAATTGATAGGTTCCTTAACTTTCATACTGGAATGAAAGCTATCAAGCAGTTGACACTGCCAGGCGTCATTTCAATTTTCAGACCACAAAGCTCTTCTGCTACAAGGTGAAGACTGGGACTCAACACCATCTTACTTCAAGTTTGAAAATACGTGGCTTCAACAAGTGGGGTTCACTGATATGGTGAAGAGGTGGTGGCAGAATTACACAACAAGTGGCAGTCCAGACTTTGTACTTAGTTAGAACATAGAAGTTAAGGAACTTGAAAAAAGGACAACTACAAAACAAGTAGAAGCAGGGCTCTAGATGAACTTTCAGCTTTAGAACAGGCAAGAGAAAACAGAATTCCAACTAACTCAGCGGAGACAAAAAGAATTAGGTGATTCTTCCCATCCCTAGCCTTGGTGGACAAAGTTACCTAGTACTTGTTGCTGGTGGGAGTTGGCAGGTATCCCGTGGAATTAGTCGAGGTGCGCGAAAGCTGGCCCGGACACCACGGTCATCCAAAAAAAAAAAAACAGAATTCCAACTCAAGGTTCTTGAATCTGAAAATAGAGTTGGAGAGATTGCTATAGCTGAAGAAACCTCATGGTGACAAAATCAAGATGTTTATGGCTAAGAGGAGGGGACATGAATACAAGATACTTCCGAACACTAGCCAACTCACATAGGAGATTCTATTCAATTGACAAGCTCAAAATAGAAAGTGAAACTTTTACATGTATGCTCAAACGTCTATTAGGTAATTAAGTTAACCACAGTAAATATGTATCTATGTTAATAATACACATCAACCTCAATTGGAACAAGCCTGAGATTTTAAAGCTTACTAAGGCTAATGCGTATAATTAAAGGTGACATATTTAAGTGCTTAACTTATTTGCGTACATTTGAGAGCACGCGGAAAAAAGAAATCAAAGATCTGAACTTACGTGTTCAGGTGATTAATTGGAACAAGCCGTAGTTCGAGTGTCTAAATGAAATTTAGTGGTAAGTTCAAGGAATTGTTTGTGTATTAAGCCAAAAATGAAAGTAGAGTCCTACACATTTTCTCTCTAGAAAGTTCCTTCATCCTGCACTTGAATCTTTAAGCAATTTCTGCTGTTCACACTGGGGGCTTTTCTAAACATCATAAACCCATGATGCTAAATCATTGAATTGCACAAGAAAAGAAAAATCAGCTGTAATTCTGATTAAAGTGTGGGTTACAAACCTTCCTAGCTAGCCACTTCCTTTGTTTTTCCCTACTTCTGATTTCCTCCATAAATGGAGAAAGTGCATCCATGGGCATTATCTTGCTGAGATCAATTTCACAAAGCTGGAAATTACAAGTGAAAATAATTAGAGTGATCAAACCATTGATGAAGTGAAGTCAGCACACTTCCAGAAATAATCATCATGGCAAGTACCTGAAATGTTGTTGTCAAAGAAAAATGACTTAGGAAGCGGTAGCGCCTTCTCATGGCCTCCGACTGCGTCACGGACTCCATTTGTAAAATCTTTCCACTGATTCTGTAGCCAAGATTTTCTCTAATAAATTGTTGCGGAATAACAAAAGGCATATGGTCAAATCACATTCACATCGGCAGGTATAATGTTATCTTTTGCAATCAGTTCCGCTACAGCACTCGCTGCTCTAGCTAATTGTCCACTTTCAGGTAAGCATGGAAACCCTTAGATAAGGTTTACTAATACACACCACTTCATATTTTGGAAAAAGGGGACTTTAGAAAATGCATATATATAACAAGGAAACCCTTTTCAAGGCTGGAGGAACATTAACATAGACCTCACTGTTCTTACCTCCAAAAAGCACATACAGTAACATTCATCTTTCCCCAAATGTTTGACCTAACTTGCACTGACTTCACCAGTTAATGATTTGGTCTTTAGATGAACCTAAAAATTTGACTAAGGGTGAAATTGGACAAGCCAAGACATGGTGAATATTATGGATGAAGTTCGAGCAAAATAATTAACCAGTAAGAGAAAGGATAACCGACCCAAGAAAGAGGGAAAAGAAAAGGGAAGACCCCATTCAACAGACTGTTGACACTGCCAGGACGGCCACTCTGTTCACACCTGCTTTTTGAAATGTTTTTTTAAAAAATTATATATTTTTATCTCAAAAAAGAACATTCCTCCAGTGCTGCAGAAATTCTCCCCTCAGTGCCCCTTATAGTTCATACTCTAGCACCCTCTGAGGCCCTCTGCCCACCCTAGCCCTGTGTAAACTCCTCTACACACTAAGCCTAGCATATACCCTACTCCTTTCCTAGTCACTATTCACTATCTCTGTCCCTCTCCGGAACTTGTTGTCACCATTTTTCTCCCTGTGATTCAGATACATCATCCTCCCTTTCTTTGCTTACCGAAATCGTCAAAACCTCTCCCTTCACACAGCAACTCATTCAGAATCCCTTTCTGAACTAGCTTATCTCTGATGAAAAGTGAGAGTCGAATTGGGATTTGATCTGTTTGTTGGTTTGCCAGCTATCTATCAAAAGAAGTTTTTTTTCAAATTATACCTCCAAACTTTGTCCAGTGAGGTCACATGTGCTCAAAATAAAGCTATATTTTTGTAGCTAATCTCACCAAGGGTCATCTGAAACAGAAGATGTCTATCAAGGACAGAATAGAACCACAGAAGAATAAGTTTAGAAAAAATTGCAACTTCTATCAAACAACTGGGAACAAAAGGAATAACTTAATCCACACACAGTACATTTTTTCAATCTAATAGTTGTCGCCTTACAAATGCAGGTAAGTTTAGAACAAGCTAAATGTATCAAAATTGAGTTCAATGGGTCATCAGCTTTGCAGTTTCTCTGAAACCAACAAACAGAGACCCCTTTGCCACCTTTAACTGGAAAAAATATAGCATAACTTACTGTAAGAATGTAATTATCTTCAAACCTGTTAGGAAGACTACCATAGCCACCATAGTAATGCAGAAGGCACTTCATGTTCAGTGGATGGAGGATAAGGTGCTGACCATCAACTGCCTGAAAAAAACAGGCACTATAAAACATGTATAAAGCTGTGCATTACACATCTCACAGAATAAAGTGAAGGATAATAACTAAACGCGCGGAGAGGCAACATGATAAACAGTTGTAAGACAGTTCCCAACATGTGATATTGTTGACGAGAGATTGTGGCATTAAAGCTTAGTTCGACTTGACAAAGGAAATTGAGGCTGCAAAGCTGTCAAATTTTATGCTTAGTTTGACACGAACTCTGTTATGTTAGGATGCATTAAGGAGTTGTCACCGAGCTGAAGGGAAGAAGTAAGCAAAATCAGAACAAAGCATAAAAAATGACCCCCACGCAATCAAGTGGACCATTAAATGAACGCCCTCCTAAGAAAATGCTTAGTGGGCAGTTTCCCCGAGTGCGACGAAATCCCCTCAAGAAACGATGTACGGAAATGGACTCACCAGTCTTGGGTCGGAATCCATAACATCCAAGTTTTTGACATGAACGGGATTCAATTCCTGTTTGAGTTCCAAAGTGTGAAGGATGCGGAGCATGTCATGAAAGGTTCTTGGAGAAAGCAGGGAAGCAAACTCAAGCTTGATTGGTGGACACCTATAGCTGGGGCGTGCCCTATCAATACCAGTTTTAACTGGTATTGGATAAGGGTTTTAGGTCTGCCACTCCAACTTTGGTCAGCAGGGGTTATGAAGGAAATTGGGAAGAAGTGTAGGGGATGGTTGAAGACGGAAGAGGAGACAGAGCTCAAAAATCATTTGAGATGGGCTCAAATTAAAGTAAAAGGACCGCAAAAAATATTCTGACTTCGGTTGTAGTTGAGGATGGGGAATGGAGGTTCACTTGACCGATATGGGTAGAGGCACCAGCAAGATTTGAAAAGTTGAAAAAAAGTAGGGTTGTTGAACAACCAAGCGGGGACAAAAGTTCTCATGAAAATGGGATGACAGCTTGTGTCAGATGTCTGTGGAGAAAGGAATTGCAGAGGAAGGGGAAAGGGATAGCAATGCAAGATCTGTTGGGTAATGGAGAAGACTGGGGGCTTTACACAAAGAATAAAAACAATGGACAAGTGGTTGGCTGCAGTAAAAGAGCAGGGCCACTGGGCCACTTTTATTCCAGACCATATGTTGGGCCATCTCTTATTTTAAATGAAAATGGGCCTCCTTTATTGAATGAAAGTGGCACTTCTTTTCTTTCAACTGAGAAAGGGCAGAACAATTTAAAGACAAACAACTCATATAAGGAAAAGCTTCCAGCTGAGCCTTTCACGGAAAACATAAACACCCTTATAGGCTTTGTAGAGGAGTTGAGAACTGTGACAAGTTTCGACTATAAGATGAAGCAAGGGAGATGACTGCAAGAGAGGGGGTCGAGGACCACATACAGAGGGTCGACTCAAACCACGAAACAGATGCAATCACAACTCCGATAATGGTGAGATCAGAAACTGAACTGATTGTTGAAACTGGTAGAATGGAAAATATAGGGGAAGGTACACAAATCAGCTGAATCAAGTGAGTGCATTAACGGGTTGAAGTCTGATGCAAGATCTTGGGTGAACATAATTAAACTGAGCAAGGAGTTTGGAGCCATTTTTTATGGTTTTGAAAAGGAAGCAGGGGCCCTCTTTGAAAAACTAGACCAAAGAAGAGAAGTGCCAAAGTCAACAACCGCAACAACCAATTGATTCCAAAAGAGTTCAGGAATTTAATTTTCGAGGTAAATTATAAGGATGGCGAATCCATGAGTGAACTAGGGAAGGGGAGAAGACCACCAATTGGTGATCAATGAAGATTAAAATTATATCATGGAATGTGAGGGGTTTGAATGGGGCAGAAAAGAGGAGACTGGTAAAACAATTAATTCACCAGTGGGGGGCAAACATCTATGTTCTTTTAGAAACAAAGATAAAAGGAGAGGTGCAATATTTTGAGGGAGTTGTGGGCTAATAGATGGGTGGGAGAAGTTCAGTTGGAGGCCAAGGGTAGTAGAGGAGGGATTATGATAATGTGGGATAAAAGGGAATGGGTGGGGGAGATGGTAGACTCTACTGGACAAATGATATCATGTACGTTCACCGGTGTTTGTCAGGATATTACATGGCTTCTGAGTGCTGTATATGCAAGTTGTAATAGGGTGATCAGAAGAGAGTTGTGGAGTGAACTGGAGGCTAGCAGAAACAATTGGGAGGGCCCTTGGAGAGTGTGTGGTGACTTCAATGTCACTAGGTTTGTGGGAGAGAGGGTAAACTGACATAGACTATCCGGAGCAATGTTTGAATTCTCTGAGGCTATTAATGACCTGGAACTAGTTGATCCTCCTTTACTTGGAAGATCATACACGTGGATGAGGGGGGAGAATCACAACAGTGCCTCCAAGATTGACAGATTCCTATACTCAGTTGACTGGGAGGACTCTCTCCAACTGGTCAAGCAGTATTTGTTACCTAGAATAGGATCAGATCATAATCCTATTCTTCTAACATATGGAGATTGGAATTACAAAAAGACCTACTTCAAATTTGAAAATTGGTGGCTAGAGGTAGAAGGATTCAAACAGAAGGTCAAGGCATGGTGGTTGTCCTTCCCTAACATGGGCAAACCAGCCTTCACTCTGGCAAACAAATTAAAACTCCTTAAGAAGGAACTAATGCGATGGAGTAGAAGTAACGAGGGAGACTGGAAACACAAAAAAGAAATGATCCTACAACAGTTGAAATCTTGGGAAGCAATACAGGAGAATAGGAGCCTCACCGATGATGAGTTGGTCCAGAAAACTCATTTAGCTATGGAATTTGAAGAAATAGCAAAAGAAGAGGAAATTGCCTGGAGACAGAGGTCAAGAGTTCAATGGTTGAAGAATGGGGACAAGAACACTAGGTTCTTCTACAGAATGGCAAATGCTCATAAAAGGTACAATTCCATAGATGCATTGGAATTAGAAGGACAATCCATCAATGAAATGCCTGCAGTTAAAAATGCAATCCAAAGATTCTACCAGAACCTATACAAGGAGACAGAAGGAAGGAGACCTGATCTCAAACTCCAAGGAATAACAGTGATCTCAATAGAAGATCATGAGTGGTTACAGAGGGGTTTTGAGAAGGAGGAAGTGTGGGAGAGCATCAAGTCTTGTGCAGTTGACAAGGCTCCACCCAGATGGATTCACAATGAATTTTTTTCAGTCATTTGGGAATCTTGTCAAGGAGGATATCATGGGAACATTGCAATATTTTCATGAACACCGTGTGTTTGAAAGGAGTCTTAATGCCACCTTTGCGGCCCTTATTCCAAAGAAGGCAGGAGCAGTAGAGTTAAGAGACTTCGGGCCTATTAGTTTGATCTCTGGGTATACAAGATAATTGCCAAAGTTCTAACAGAAAGAATGAAGAGAAAAATGGATAGTCTAGTAAACAAACACCAAATGGCTTTTATAAAAGGGAGACAGATTATGGATGCAGCTTTAATTGCAACTGAATGCATAGACTCAAGATCTAGAGGGGAAGTGGCTGGCCTGATTTGCAAATTGGACACTGAAAAAGCATATGATCACGTTAACTGGGCTTTCTTCTAAACACTCTCAAACAGATGGGTTTTGGGGACAAATGGTTTAAATGAATAAACTTTTGTATCGCAACTGTTAGGTTCTCCATTCTAGTAAATAGAGAACCTACTGGGTTTTTTCACTCTGAAAAGGGACACAGACAAAGGGATCCTCTATCCCCCTTTTTGATGAAAAGGGACCCTCTATCCCCCTTTTTGATGAAAAGGGACCCTCTATCCCCCTTCCTGTTCATTTTAACCATGCAAGGTCTTAGTAGTATGATAAGGATAGCACTACAAAAAAACTGGTTGAGAGGGTTCAACGTAGAACGAGGTGGGAGAGGGGATCTGGATATTTGCCACTTGCTATATGCACATGATACTGTTTTATTTTGTGAACCTAAAGTGGAACAAGTTTGCTACATTAAAGTTTTGGTAGTAGTATTTGAAGTTATATCTGGGTTTTAAGAGTGAACCGGAGGAAGAGCAATATATATCGTGTCAAAAAAGTGTAACATTCAGACATTTGCTAGCATTCTTGGGTGTGGTGTGGGTTCTTTGCCCATAGTGTACCTAGGGATGCCTTTAGACAGGAAACATGGGGATTTGGAAATTTGGGACACCATTCTGGAGAAAGCTGAGAAGAGATTGGCTAAATGGAAAGCGCGGTACCTTTCACTAGGAGGAAGGGTCGCACTAATCAATTCAGTGTTGGACTCTCTTCCTACCTATGTGATGCCTCTATTCCCTATACTTGCATGTGTAATCAAGAGACTAGACAAACTGAGGAGAGCTTTCCTATGGAAAGGCAACAAGGAAGAAGGGGGCTATAATCTGGTCAACTGGGAGGTGGTGCAACAAAGTAAACATCAGGGGGTCTTGGTATTAGAAACTTGAGAATCCAGAATAACAGAATAACAGTCTACTAATGAAATGGACATGGAGATTTAGTGCAGAAGAATCTACTTTATGGAAGGAAGTCATATCCCACAAGTTTGGCCAATCTAGTCCATGGTGCTCCAATGAGGTGAACGCCAATTATGGGGTGGGGGTTTGGAGGACAATCCGATCATTATGGCCAAAACTACATGGCAAATTCCAGTATCAGGGTTGGGAAAGGTACCAAGGCTCAATCTAGAAGGATATTTGGATTGGGCAAGCCTCTTTGCAGGTAGCTTTCCTTGATCTTATGATAACTAGTAGAAATCCTGAAGCAACCATCTTTGAGAGCTGGTCAAACCAAGGGTGGAATCTTAATTTTAGAAGACATCTATATGACTGAGAGATAGATAGGGTGACAACTCTTTTGTGTGAAGTGGAGAATTACCCCAGCACTATTGTTCAATCTGATACACTGAGATGGAGACATTCCGGGGATGGCATTTTCTCTGTGAATAAAATGTACAAGAAAGATAACAATGTGATGCAAGGAGAATCCTCAAATATCTGAAAGAACATCCGGAAAAGCATGGCTCCCACCAAGATTGAATGTTTCACATGATTAGTGGTGAAGAGAGCATGCGTTACACGTGAGGTTCTACAAAAGAAGGGGAGAGTAGTAATGACAAGATGATTTTTGTGCAATGAAACTAGAGAGACAAACAACCATCTTTTTTTGCATTGCAAGTTCACTACACAACCGTGGACCTGATCCTCAGTCTTACAAAGACGGAATGGACAATGCTTGAACATAATGCAGATTTGACGAGCTACTGGATGAGAAGAGGGGGTCGCAAGAGTCAGAATAAATGGAGGAGGATAATACCCTCATGCATGTGGTGGACAGTATGAAAGGAAAGGAATGGAAGATGTTTTGAAGACACGATCAAGTCCATTCATGATATGAAATGGAACTATTTAATGTCTTTTTTTTCTTGGTGTAAAGGAAGTTGTATAGAAGAAGTAGATGAGATGATAAATTTCTTAGGTGCTCTATAAAGCTTGAAAGTTTAACCTTACTACCTTGTAACTTTTTGGAGGTGGCCAACATTACTTAATGCTGAAGAACACAACAGTACTAATTCTCAAAAAAAAAAAAGAGGAGAGGCGCAAGAGAGCATTTGAAGGTGTCAATAATACACATTCACAAATGAAAAAGATTGTCGCTCTTTTCAGCCTCTTTTTGTTTCTAGGAAAGATCAGATGACCTTCATGGAAAATAATACTCCCTCCATACGGAGTTTAAGAAAAAAAGGAAGACTTTTAAAACTTGTGGTCCAAAATGAATGATAGAAATTTGTGGCTGTAAATCATTTCAGTAAGGGTAAAATAGACATTTTATAGTTAAATTGTTACTTAATATAGAAATGTGTCATTCTTTTTGGGACTGACTAAAAAGGAAAGTAAGCACATAAATTGGGACAGAGGGAGTATCTTTATATGGTACATCTTGCGTACATGGGCTTCCCCTTACTCTGAATGAAATCCCATCACTAGGAGCTATAATGTACAATTCTATCAACTACTTGTGTTGATATATCAAAAAATCTAATAGCACACAAAACTAAGAATGGAACTTTCTTTGTGGAAAATGGTTTTACCCAACTTTGCCCGATGTATTTAAGTAAGGGAAATAATCTATATTCATGAATAGTTTTTGCTCAGCAGCATAAAACCCACTGAAGAACATGTTCATGAAAGTCAAGAGGGTGGATTCAGCAAAATAAAACAATCACATATAAAGTACAATAAAGCCTGAAACTTGCTCAGTCATCCCACCCACCAGCAACGAGTTGAATGCTTGAAAACACTGGGCATACCTACCTAGTACTTCGATTTGGCAGGAACCCGGTAAAATAGTGCACACCAAGCTGGACATCCTTGGTGGGCTCAGTTACCTAGTACATATGCTTATGTGCTTGGCAGGAACCAGGTAAAATAGTGCACATCAAACTGGACATGGCACCATTGTTATAAGAAAATAGTTATCTTTTGTCCATTATTGTTGGAAAAAAGAGCAGAAGAAATCACTAGCTAATGATGGTGTCCTACCAGCTTGGTGTGTGCACTTCGGCTATTTCTTTGGGTACTTGTCAAGCACAAGTGATCTTAGTACTTTTGTTGTTAAGTATTTCCACATTTGCTGAAGAAATAGGTTATTGTTGTCTTATAAGGTCTAATCACCTCATAAGCTAACTTATAGAATGAGTTAAGCTTAAGGTCCATTTTCTTGGCGAGGCATCAGAGTTAGACTCATCCCTATTCTTTGGTACTCAATACAGGCTACCATGTTATGTTGTCTACTCTCCAAATGTCCAATCCTTGACATACATTGGAGGACCAGAGGAGAGGGGAGGATGCTACGTGCCTCACATTGGTTGAAGAAATGGGTTTGTGGTCTCCTTGAATATCTCTGGGTAATCCTCACCACATAAGCTAGCATTTGGGGTGAGTGAGGCCCAATGTCCATTTTCTAAATGGTACACATGCATCTAAATGTAATACACAGATACTTGGTAAGAAAAAACAACATAATCATATGAATTCACCTGGTAGAAACTGTAGGAACTGATCTCTTCTCTATCAGTAATGCCACTTGTGTCTTTCTGTAGGCTCTTGTCATTGCCATATAGGAACAATGAAGATCCAACACGTTCTTCAATTGATTCAACATCTGCAGCTTGAATAAGCTGAGAGTCCCTCACTACCTTATTGAGAGTTGACTTCTCCTGCAATATTGGCTTATCAGTTGGATTACTGGATGGCATTAAATGAGTAGATTGTCCAGCAGAATGGGCCTGAACACTTTCTGTTGGCTGAGAACTATAAGAGCACTTCTCCAAACGATTATCTGTGTCAGATTTGCTATTTTGAACAGCAATATGTTGCCTATTCCAGTACGTCTTCCTCTGCTCCAATTGTTCCATTGCAGCACAGACAAAGGGAAGTTTCTCCAAGTCATCAACTAAGCCTGAATCTGCTCTAGCTAACCAACTATCAAGATCAGACATTGCCTCTCGAACAGAAAGGTCAACATCGGACGTAAATATGAATTTAGAAAACAACTTTTGAACCTCCTCTCCACCAACAATGCCATCATTATTTTTCAAAGATAAAGCAAATGAATCCTTGTGACGGGTTAAGAGGAAAAATTCAATAATATCACTGACATGATGTTGTTTAACGTTCTCAATTTGAATGGTGTACAAATCCTGTGAAGATATCATCATAAAACACAAAGGGCATTTCTTCTTGAAATCATCCTTATGGTCATCTTCTTCGGAGATCATAAAATATTGCATAACACAGGGAAAACAGAAGATATGACCACACGAAGTTATCTGAGGACAAAGAGGATCCTCTAAGCATATGGGGCATTGCACATGAAATGGAGTGGAATATCTCACACAAACAATATCCTCCCAGTGTAACATTTTGTCTGGATCCATCGAGTCAGGCGTGTAATTGCCTGAATCCAACAGAACAAACTTGTAATTTGCTTGAAGAAACAAGTCTTTGTTGTAAGGCTTCCTCTTGACGTATCTCCTAGGAGGAGGCAACCTAGATTGTGGACGAGAAATGGGATCATACTGAAAGTTGAGTAAGTGGTTTCCACTAACCATCTGGGTTCTTCTTGGAGCTGAGCGGGTAACAACTCCTTGGGGACTGTTGGAGCCAAACTGGTCTCTTCCGCTGGAAGGATCATTGGTCCTAGCTGATTTTCTTTGTCCGTGCAGTGAGATTCTATCACTGTTATGATGTCGTGAACTTTCTCGACTGCTACCGGAGTTGTTCACCTGCAATATATTGTGAAGCGCAGAGCTGCATTAGTAAATTGGTTTATTAAGAGAAGAGAAGTTACAACACAAAATTTACCTTTTTGGAGGATCCACCAGAAGTAGATGCAGTGGTAGCCATGTTTCCTGAGAGAAAGAAAAGCATGAGACGGAACTAAAATAAATAAGGCGAGACAAAAGGACATCGCTGAATTAGGGTATAAGGGATGGAAACCTGAGAAGTTGTCGGGTTGCTGCTGCTGTTGTTTGGATTTGGATCCATGATTAGAGTTAGGGTTTGGAGAAGAAGAAGAAGAAGAGGAAGCTGTATGATTGTCGCTATGGGAGGGCGAGATGGACATGAAATTCCTCCTGGGAGATTAGATTAGACAAAGGGGGTTGATTGGGTTGATCTTTTCGGGTATTAGCCTCCACTCGCCAAAATATATGCCCGCCTTCCTTTATTTATACCCACTAGACTAGAAAACGCATTCCCAATATTTAGTACATTTATTTAAGGCTTAAGTTATAGACAGTCCTTTAAAGTTATTCGCATAATTTATTTAGATATCTTAATTAGGATTTGTACCAATTGAACACTTAAATTATTTAAAACGTATATTTATTAAATACAAAGTGCTTACGTGGCAAAATAAGTGTACATCATTGTTGTTGAGCGCGTGAATAGGTTCCTATTTCATTTTTATTTTATTTTTTTAGATAATTTGTTATTTTTTTCACACATGCATACATTAACTAAATAACTATAAATAAATAAAAAATAAAAATAAGCTCTTAATCAAGAAAAAAAAAACAACTCCACCCCACACCCCTTTACCTGTCATCTTCTTCACTCCATCTCAAAAATCTCTTGCGCTTCATTTTGATTCTACTTTTTTTTTTCATTTTTTGTTAAAACGAAAAACTCAATTTGCTAAACTTAATTTTCTAGTTAAATTATTGGTTGTCTTCCCCATTAACCTTTTCAATGTCATATTATTTAAAAAGTTACCGGCCGAATTTCTTTGCCATGACCCCACCCCCCCGAAAAATTTTACTATGGGTGAGGCCCAACCAACCAAAGTTGGGTGAGGCTCCACCCATTTTTTGACACATGGATTGTGGGCCAATATGTGTACTTTGCAAGTGAAATCAAATGAAACAAAATAAAAATAAATGATGAAAAAGTGGATCCACTTTGCACGTGGATCATGACCATTTCTTAAAATAAAGGCTGGAAAAAATAAAAATAAATAGTGGGGTCTACATTATTAAATGTCCACCTAAATCTAAGAGAGAGAAGATGGAGAACGTTCTGGGTTTCTTTTCCTCTTCTTCAAAAGAGAAAGAAGATTTATATTCAAATTATTTCTTCTTCTTCTTCTTCTTCTTTCTTAAAAAATTGGGTGAAGATATGGATGATTCTCCTTAAAGTTTCTTCTGCGATTTTTATCTATATATGATTTTCAGGTACGAATTTTTCTTCATCTTTCTTAAACTTTTTAATACTATCAACACAATTAAATTAACAAAAACATATTACATATATATTTGACAATAGATCTCTATGAATCTTCTTGCTTTGCATGTCATTTGTAATGTCAAAATACAAAAAAAATATTTGTTGCACTGATTTTTAATGCTTCAAATATCAAAAATTAAGATCTACACCGAAGATCAAATTGAATTTTCTTCAAATATCTGTTTGTTTGATTGTTGACTCTGCATACAAGCTTCAGATTGTGAATTCAGATTTTGAGTCAAAAATTGAGGAAAAATATTGGACGAATCTCCATGTAACTGCATATTTGATATAGATAAAAAAGAAGATCAAGATTAGTATATGTATGAATACAATAACAAACAATGAAAAAAATTATTTAACTTGTTAAAGAGAGAACAAACCTCAAAACTTAATCCCATAGATTCATGTTGTATTTGTTGCATTGAGGCTGATTGTATGTCAAAATTCATTGTTTTTTCATGTTCATGTTTTTGTCCTGCTTTGCTTTTGAATGTCACCTGTGATGTCTTTTTCTTTTTTTTCTCACCTTTTGGCTTCATTCTTGAATATCCATTTCCCTTTCCTTTTTTCTTAATTGGATCCAAAATTCGATCCTTAGCCCCAATAAAAGGATCAACAGATGAATCAAATTTGTCTCTGTTTTTGTCACAATTTCCACCATACAATTCGCTTTGATGCTTAGTAATCTCAACTCTTGCTTGGTACAAATACCTTCTAGCAATTTCTTCTGAATCTATATCATTTGCAGCTAAAGTCATGACAATAAATGATTCTTTCATTAACCCATTCAAACGAATTGCCATAGAAGATTTTGTTGTTCCCTTCTTTTTGGTGTACTCCGCAAATCCATTCTCATGCTTAGCATTCTTAGACCATCTTTTCAAAATGTATTTCTCAGGAATAGAAGAAAAATTCAAGTCAAAGAACAAAACCTTAAGGGCGTGACAACATAACCAACCCATGGATTCAAACATATGACAACTACAAATAATAGAATTGTCAAGAGCATTGAACTGGACAATTTCAGTTTTCTCACTTTCACCATTTAAAATTGTATATTTTGTTAGACTCCCTTCAGTTTCAATATTGATTACTCTTTTGGTTGTCCCTTGTAGAAATTCATGTTGAAATCTTGTGTAAATTCTCCTTGTGTACACCTTAGCAGCATGCTTTAATATCCCACAATCTTCAATGAAAATTTTAGGATCACCCCGAGATTTATAATCCTCTATAGCTTCAATATCACGCATTTCAATTGTTCGTTGCTCATAATGCTTTACAAACTCCGTTATACTCATTGTCTTGCATGACATTTCAGTGAAGACTCTATTTGTGCTCTCACTTCTTTGGGTCGATTTGATATCTGCTGAGAAAGTAGAACGGCTAAATACAGGACACCATTTTTTTCTTAGATCATACAATTTTTGAAGCCAAGTATTACTTGCACAATCCCAATCATCTATCATTTTTTTCCATACTAACTCAAATTCTGATTCTGAATTGCACCTCCACAAGAGAGTATCAAAGCAGTATCGAAATCCTAATTTAAAGTAAAGCTGTGGTATATTTTTTTGAGCATTTCTATCAATGTGCCATTCACACAATCTATGACATGTTCCAGGAAAAACTTCCTTAATAGCAAAAGCTATGGCAGGAGCTTGATCAGTAAAGATTGTTTTTGGTGTTTTCCCTCCCATTGCTTTCAAAAATGTTTGAAAAAGCCAAACAAAAGAACCACTTGTTTCATTGCATAAAAATGCACATCCAAAGAAAGTATTTTTCCAGTGGTTATTCACACCAACAAATGGAGCACAAATCATGTCATATCTATTTGTACGATAAGTAGTGTCAAAAATCATCACATCCCCAAAACACTCGTAGTGCAATTTAGATATACTATCTCTCCAAAAGAAATTACACAATCTGCCATCTTCATCAACTTGAAAAGAATAAAAGAAGTTTGAATCCTCTGATTGTAAATGCATAAAATGATTTATCATGGTTTGAGCATCTCCACTACTAATCATATTCCTCTTATGTGCTTGTATAAAGTTATGAGCATCTTGTTCAATAAATCCCGCATTTTCAATTCCACCAGCTTCATTATGAAGGTATCGAACCACTTTTTTTGTACGAATACCGGCATTCACCATAGAACAAAGAATATTTTTAGTAGCACTTGTAAGCTTACAACCCGATTGTATGAAATGTTTCAAATTATCTTCTATCATTGGATGACTATGCACATCATTGAATTCACATACTTCCCATATTCCATTTGAAATTTTAAATTTTATACGAGCCATACAACCACATCTATATTCTAATCTTTGTCGCTTCCTTTCTTGAAAAAGGGAAAGCTTATCAGATTTTCCTTCACAAGAACAAAGAAATAACCGTCTTGTTACTTCTTTGTTTATGTTGTAAGTCTTTGAACTTTTTCGAACACCGAAACCTTTGGCCAGAGCATATGAATTATATGCATTGTATGATTCTTCTTCAGAATTAAATTTCATACCAATCTCAAAAGCAAAGTTCTTGCTAATGTTATAAACATTATTTGCTCTTGTAGAATATTCGTTATCGTTAACATTGAAATCTACAATA
Organism: Solanum tacnaense; assembly: GCA_029582525.1. Taxonomy (NCBI): domain Eukaryota; kingdom Viridiplantae; phylum Streptophyta; class Magnoliopsida; order Solanales; family Solanaceae; genus Solanum; species Solanum tacnaense. The sequence goes on from JAJOOD010071786.1 coordinate 28,103, forward strand.
ATAATTTTAATTTCTGAGTATCAAAACTTAAGAAATAGTTAAAAATATAAATAGAATTTATTTAATAGAGAACCTTCGTACTTGAATTAAGAAAATATCATTTAAATGAAATGCATTACCTTCTTGAAGAGAAGACTCTTTATCAACATGTACATCCTCCATTTTTTAAATTTGAAGCAGAATCTGCACAAGAAACAAATTATATCATTAAAAATTGTATTTTTCAAATATTACCTTAGCACATAAAAATATTAATACATGCCTTTTGTTTCACTATACAATTTATTTTAGATTTAATTTAAATATGTGATCACCATTAAATTTGAATGCAAAATTTCTTGAAATTACCAATACTAATATCTTATATTGGCAGGAACTTTCTACCAAGCATGAAGATCATTTATGACAACAATGAATGATACATAGATAATTGTGTCACACAATTTTGAGCATTTTGCACAAGATAATGCAATTTTTTGCTTTCAAGGGGTGTATAAAATATATTTATCTATATGTATAATGGGGATTATTAATAAATAACTTCTCATTCTATTTAAAATTTTAGCAAGAAAATATCATTGTACAAATATAAAGAAATATTGAGAACAAAGAGAGTAAAATAAATAAGTTCATAGATCTATATATTTTGTCACTTTACTTGAACAAAATTTGAACGTCTCTAGAGAGTAAAAGATCAACAATGGTGTATTTTTGCTTTAGAACAACAATGGTGTATTTTTGTTTTAGAACTTTTACTTTGTGTGGTTTAGATATGATAGGCAAAGATCCTAATTAAGGAGGGAAAATAGTACTCTCTTTCCCTCCATTTTTATTGTACTATATAAAAATTTATTTTTATTTTTTCCAGCCTTTATTTTAAGAAATGGTCATGATCCACGTGCAAAGTGGATCCACTTTTTCATCATTTATTTTTATTTTGTTTCATTTGATTTCACTTGCAAAGTACACATATTGGCCCACAATCCATGTGTCAAAAAATGGGTGGAGCCTCACCCAACTTTGGTTGGTTGGGCCTCACCCATAGTAAAATTTTTCCACCCCCCCCACCCTTTTCCCATACACTCCTTAATTATTAATTTTACTAGCGGTATTCCACCATTACCAATATTATCAAAAACTAAAATCAAATGTGTCAAAAATAATTCCGGCGAAACTCTATTTTTTCCGGCAAGACTAATATGAATCTGGAATTATTTTCTTTTAACTTGGTAAAAAAATTCAAATCCTAAAGAACTCACGACGTAGAAGGAAAAAAAAATATGAGAATCTGAATTGATAATTGAAAAAAAAAAGTGAGATTGAGAGAAATGACAACTACAATGTTGATGGATATCGAAATAAACGAGAGGGGGTAGGTGTATGAGTGGAAAAAAGAATCCACTGAGAGAGAAAAAGGTGGAACGAGGATGATCATTGATTTTAGTCGCGGCGGCTCTGTTTATGTCCCGGTAAAGAAAGCGGAAGGATGGACGCAGGTGGGTGGGTTGGGTGGGGTGTTCTGGCAAAGAAGAAATGAGGGAAAGAAGAGTTTTTCTTTTTCTTTATTTTTCTTTTTGTTAAAAACATAGTTTTTCTATTATTATTCTTTTTAATTTACTTATTACTTATTATTATGGATGAAATGCCACGTGTCTTTTTTTTATTTGTTGCTATGCCTCATCATTCGCAAGTGTATGACACACACTCTCTATCTTTAGTTGATTGTCACAAAATGTTCAATAGGTATATTTTTTTTAACTAATCAAGGTATTCAATTGGAACAAGCCCAAGATAAAGTGTCTAAGTGAATTATGTAGACAATTTTAAGGGATCGTGTATGACTTAACCTTTATTTAATTAATAATTGTACTAGTAATACATTACTTCTGTTGGTAACATCACATTAATTAATTACTTTCTTTTAAAATTAACGTATTATTACAATTTACAAGTAGTTTAGTGCATTTGTTTTCCCCCATTGATCATAATCCTTCATATATGAACTTTAAAGTTCATTTAACTAATTAGTAATGACCAATGTCCAATAGTAATAATAATTCATATAAAAACAATAATGTGTATTATGTATTAATCGATTTAGTGGGTAATACAAGCAATTTGATTGAATTAATCATCAAGTATTGTTTTTTTATATTCCAACATAAAAGTATGTCAATCTACTAAACTTGCATGTAGTTATTTACTTATTTATATGATAACATAAATAATATAAAAATTGTTATTTCGATGAAATTTATTTTTGTAAATTTGAATAATGAAGAATGATCTTTAGAAAGAATGCTCAATTATGTAATACACGGGAGCAATTTTTTTGACATCATAATATAAAATGTCCTAAAATCTATTTTCAATGAGAAAAACTCATTCACATTAATCAAAAGGCGAAATGGTCTGATGAACCTTTGTGCTTGTATGGGGTTGTATTCTGAATACTTCTACTTGACACATTGTCAACTGAATCCTTAAATTCAATTATTTCATAAATATTTTTAAATTATTAACCAAAATGTTATTCCATAAAAGACAAAAACAAAAATAAAATAAAATAAAATAGTTATTTCTCTCACCTCTCCTCCACCTCTCTCAACCCACAACCACCATTAACATCATCTCCATTGACCTTATTTTTTCTTCTTCTTCAAGGCCATTGTCTATAGCCGTAACCTGACTCTTCAAGTTCTTAAAAATTATAATTCATTTTTTTCTCGAAGTTTCTAACATTCGTAACTCTAATAGTATTTTGTTACCAATGTTTACATCATCCATTTGAACCACCATAAATTTCTTTTCTCCATTAATGACAATAAATCACCATTAAAATATCACAATAAATCACAATATTTGTATGCAATTTTACATAACACATTTCACTTAATTTCACAAAGACATTCAACAATCACTTTTCATCATTCAAGACTATTGAATCTTTGTCACCTTATGGATTGTAAATAACCCAGAAAAAAGGAAAGAAAAATAAATCTACCATAACAACACATTTTTGTTTCTCTAGGAAGAAAGAAAATATGAAAAAGGAAAGAAAAGAGAACTTGGAAATGGCTGGGAAGGGGATAAAAAAAAGAATTGGGAATTGGATGGGGAAGAAGGTAATGGTAATTAGAGAGAGAGAAAGGGAAATGGGGTGGGTTGTGAAGGAAACAAGAAAGAAGTGATTTTTTTTTAATTTTCTTTTGTTTTGGTCTTTTTTTTTAAAAGAAACATTTTTTTAGTCTAAATTTTGAGTCCACGCTCCTTCTACGCGTGAAATCATGTGTAGATGCCAACTCAATAATTAAATTGTCACATAAGCATGGTCAATGGTTAGAAGGACTTAAAATATTAAGTTTCATTGAGTTTAAGGGTCCAATCGACAAAGAGTCAAGTAGAAAAGTTCAAAATACAAACGGATACAAGTACAAGGATCCATCAGACCATTTCGTCTAATCAAAACCCAAAAAGATTATTAGAGAAGAAAAGGGGCTGATATTAGCTGGTTGAACACTTAAATAAATATATGACAATTAAGGAGTAAACAAATTAATTGGAGGGAGTCATTAAGATTAAGTATATGAATAAGCTTTCATGCATTCTAAGTGAGATTATCAAATCAAGACAATTGTCACGGATTTAGAGTTTTTGCTAAAGCTCTGTGCGGCACTTGACAACTTACTCACTATTCTTTCAAGATCTCGTAAGCTCAAATAAGCCTTTAAGACTAAGATCGCTAAGAAAAGAATGCAAAGAAAGACTTAGAAAGAACAAGAGAGCTTTTGGAAGAAAACTTTTTGTATTGCTTGGAATGCTTTACACTTGAGTGATTGCTTGCTTCAAGCTTGGATGATTTACAAATGAATGCCCCATCTATTTATACTACAACCTAGGGGCTAAAGTGTAAAAATAAAATTTACTTGATAAGTCCCTTTAATAATTACACTTTGGTCTCTCTCCAGAACTCTCTACATGTTCTAGGATATTCCAAAATCTTCCAAGATATTTTATATGACATTCTAGAGATTTCTAGGGAAAGATCTAGGAAATTCTAGAGTGTTCTACTAACCTCCCCACAACTCTAGATTCTTCTCCATTTTTTCGGTGCCAAATTTGAATTGTGAAGTGGCGGGTCATGACACTCTCCCCCACCTATTGATGCGACGACCGAGTCGCATCATCGCTGCATCACCAATCGAGTCTTGTCTCCTCGTACGGGTGATCAATAGTCCATTGACTCGGTCAACGCCCTTACGCAACTCCTTTAGTTGATTCCTGATCTCTTTCAGCTCGGTCTTATGATTTACCTCCTTCCTAGGAGGCAAGCGCTTTGGCGGCTTCTTTGGCATCCCGACATTGTTCTTTTATAGAACCTTCTCTATGCGTGGTGGCAAGGACTCTTTAGCACCCTTGTCTTCTTTCAAACTTACAATAGTGGTGATAAACGTCGACTCCTTCTTAGGGATTTTTACGAGCTACATGGCCGTTAGACGGACTTGTTCTTCCGTCTTTGATACTTTAACTAGGGGTGTCATGCATGATCCTCCTTGCTCCATGACTAGAAGTCGTTGGAGGTAAGGGTCTATCACCGCGTGGCACTCTTGGAAGAACTTCTTCCCTAGAATGATATCAAAGAGACCTAAAGGGCGACAGTGAAATTGGTCTTACCTTGCCACTCGCATAGTGTGATGCTTACTCTGTGCGAAACTCCACACACGGAAGTCGGTGGTGCATTGACCGTCCTGAGTTGGGCATTACTTGGACAGTAACTCAGCCCCAACCTTGTCGCTGCCGTCTTAGTCATGATGCCTTTGCACCCATGTAGACCATAGCACGAGTGGGTCTTCCATTGACATAATGTGCACCATATTCTTTCAGCTTTCCTGGCTGCTTGGTGATAGCTCTGCATAGTCCTATCAAGCCCAATTGCGTCGTCTATGCGTCTTCTCCTTGCTCTTGTGCATCGTTCTCTATCCACTCTCGTAAGATAACACCAAGGATCTTCAGTTCGGGGCACCTTGCATAGCCATAGGGCCCACCGCATATATAACAACCGTTTTTTTTGGCAATTTTTGTCTTTCTCTCTGTGTCGCCATGATATCCAAACTTATTGCCATCGGACCTATAAGTATCATGATTCTTGAGATGTGGTCGCTGCTCCTCGACTTTTCCACGATCTCCCCCACCATGGTCATGACTATCTCTTACTTCCTCTCCTCTGGCTCTATCGGGCTTCTCATGCCTGAAGTCTGTGAAAGCTTCGGCCTGCATGATGGCTTCATCGATAGTCCTGACCTGTTGGCGTTCCAACTCCATTCTGGCCCAATTTTGCAGCCCATCCATGAAGTGGAACAACATATCATCATTCGTGAAGTTAGGAATTTGAAGTGTGATAGTGGTGAACTCCTTCACATACGCCCGAAAGTTGTCTTTTCTACTTCAACTCCCTAAACTCTCGCTTAACCTCATATATGACGTTGTTAGGGAAGAAAACTTTCTTGAACTCCTCGTAGAATTTCTCCCAAGTGTTGATGATACACGTCCCCTTCTCTGTCTCAGCCTCATTGCGTCTCCACCATAGCATGGTCATCTCTAAAAGATACAACACGGCAGTGTTGATCTTGTTCTCATCACTCTTCACCCGACTACACTTGAAGTAATTCTCCAAGTGCCACAATAAGTTTTCCACCTCTTGAGCGTCACAGACGCCTTTGAATATAGCTGGCTTGGGAGCCTCGACCCTGGCCTCCCTATCACGGTCGGATGACACCGATCCTCCAACTTTCACGCCTTCCTTAAGTGTTTTCATCTCGGCCTTCATGGTTTCAATTGTGCTTAACGCCTCCATGAACCGACACTCCAAGGAGGTGATGGCTTCCTTCATCTCGAACTCGGCCTGCTGGCGTCCCTCCAACTCCTTACGGATGTTTTCGGTCTCATAAATGGTGAAGTCTTCAAGAGTTTTGAACTTGTCGTCGGCCACATTCATGCGCCGGCCTAATATTTCCACGGCCTGCCTCCCCACTTCAATCCTTGCGACCCACTCTTCTCCGGCGGTGTCGTCAATGGCCTCATCGCCAAGTTCATCGGCACTTGCTTCGGTGGTCGAAGGTGGATGAGATGTTAGCCCCTCGCTTGGTGTGGGATCAAACAACATTTCCTCATTACTCTTTTGGTGCTTCTTTCCTTTGCAGTTCTTCTTTCCACCATCCAAACGGACGTTGGTAGTACTAGCGGCGTTCACGTCTCCTTCGTTAGTCATTCTCTTAGTATCAAACCTCGCTCTGATACCATGTTGTCACGGAGTTAGAGTTTTTGTTAAAGCTTCGTGCGGCACTTGACAACTTACTCACTATTCTTTCAAGATCTCGTAAGCTCAAGTAAGCCTTTAAGACTAAGATCGCTAAGAGAATGCAAATAAAGACTTAGAAAGAACAAGAGACCTTCTGGAAGAAGGCTTTTTATATTGCTTGGAATGCTTTACACTTGAGTGATTGCTTGCTTCAAGCTTGGATGATTACAAATGAATGCCCTATCTATTTATATTACAACCTAGGGGTTAAAGTGTAAATAATATTTACTTGATAAGTCCCTTTAATAATTACACTTTGGTCCCTCTCTTGAACTCTCTACATGTTCTAGGATATTTCGAAGTCTTCTAAGATATTTTCTATGACATTCTAGAGTTTTCTAGGGAATGGTCTAGGAAATTGTAAAGTGTTCTACTAACCTCCCCACAACTCTAAGTTCTTCTCCATTTTTTTGGTGCCAAATTTGAACTGTGAAGTGGCAGGTCATGACACAATGCTCTCATGTTTCACTGCATATGACAACGACATCTAATGTTGTATGTGCATAGTCATCAATTAAAATAAAAGGCATAACCACATACATTATTTCTAATTTTAGTTTTACATATAACTCACTCTTGGCCCCCACTTCATTTACTACTCCCTATGTCCCTAATTACTCGTTCCCTTTTGAATTGACACACTTATTAAGAAGACAATTTTACCATTTTACCCCTATTAATTATGAAGTAGAATTAAAAACTTCAAATTTTCAAAAAGTTTTACCTTTAACAAAGTAATTAATTGAGAGTATGATAGGTAACAAAAAATAAAAAATTCTTGATTTATCAAAATGGACAAGTAATTAGGGACAACTATAAAAAGAAAAATGAACAAGTAATTAGGGACAGAGGGAATATTTATTATTTTCTAGAAAAAGTAAAAAAACAAACATTTATTAGAATAAAAATTTCCATTTTATCCGCTGGAGGTATATTCCCATTCCCAGTGGACCTATTTATCTGGAGTGCGCTGACAAGGGAGAGAATCACGATGACAGCTTTACAGTAAGCGTGGAAGATTTCTACATGGACTTTCTCAGTCTCATGAAGAACCCATCCATCGTCACAGTCCAATTTTCAGACCTACACCAAGCAGGGCGTTAAACAACAATTCCTAAATAGGTTAATAACAACTAAATCAAAATGGAAATGCAAATCAAACTAGTAAGGTAGAATATTTTTCCTATCTTTGAACGTTAGTACAACATGAGGAAGTCAAAGTGCTCAACAGTTGACTATTGTTGTGACAATGGTAAGCACTAGTCCAAATACAACTCATTTACCTGCCTCACTTTTAGAGGAATAACTATCAACGCAATGGTCATGTGTAACAAAGCACAAGATACGAATAACTATCTCATCGCTTCTCTTCAGATTAGGTGATGAATAACACAGACACACAACATCTTTGTAATATAATATATATTTAACAAAAGCACGCACATTCACAATGAATGTGAAATCAAATTAACAAGTTCGTTTTCTCATTGGGCAATACAATATATAACACTTGAGCCAATTTCCCAACGTTAGTAACCACTACACACAAGTGCAGATGATGAGAAATCAGCATATAGAAACCCAAAAAATATGTAATTGTGTGCTAATGAATGGTTACATATCCCATCAAAACAAGCGTTTACGACAGTCAGCAGCACCACAGTAGCAAGCCATTTGTTTAACCTTCCCCTCACGATCCATAACACTATCCAGAACATAGCCATAATCATACGTGAGTTCCTACAAGTAAACCATAAACAAATCAATGAACAATTTAATAGTATAAAGGCTGCTTCATACTATAGTACTGCTTAATAAGGGATAAAAGTGCAGCCTCTCCAGGTATTTAGGGGTCATTTGGGTGGGAACTAGTTATCCCAGGATTAACTATCATGGGGTTAGTTATCCTGGGATAACTTATCCCATCACTATGCTATAAATGGTGGGATAAGTTATCCCAAACGTGTCAACCAAACAACACATCTAAATTTTATCCCAGGACTATTTATGCTTATCTCTCACACCAAACGAGCCCTTAGGGTCAGGCAAAATCTGAATCATACAATCAAACGTGACTACTGCCCAAATACTTACCAACAAGTACACAACACCTCAAAAAAAAAAAAAAAGTAAACAAGTACACCGTAATAAGCAATTTTTCTAGCTTGCTGATTGTTCAAAAGTCAAAACAGCTTGCTATAAAGCTACAGCTCTCAGTGAGGAGTAAACTAGTTTTGAAGCCACCGCTTCCAGTCAAAGAGAACAGTGAGACAATTTAATAATCTTGATGCACAAACTGGTTGGAAATTGATTGTGCACATTATTCAATTTCAAGATATAGTGCAAACTGATGACATAAATTTTGAAGGGTTTCGGCAGCATCAGTATAACCTTTAGAAAAGCTGCAGAACATATTCTCACTGTTCCCTCTCCAAAAAATCTCTCATATAACCCTTTAGTATCTTTTACATTTCCCACGATTCTTGAACACAATCTTCTTAGCATAACCCCACTTTCCATAACAGACCCTAAGTTAATCACTGTTATCCAATTAGAAACAAATAGAACAAATTTTATCAAGTTCATTGAACACACAAGGAGTAAGATTTAGCAGAAACCTGCAGAGGTGGTATGTTGTCAGCTGCCATTAGCACCACTCTTGCCAAACCAATGTCATGATGGGTGCTTAACACACATTGAACAAATAAATTAGGTTGACAACTATGATTAATAAACCTCGCAACATTGCCAACAGAGACTGCATCAATGCAATATTCTGGCCCTCCGTCTGACGTCTTCTCAGCATCGTTGTGCCAGTATCCCGGCAAAGAAACCTCACCCAACCGTCTCTGCAGAAGAACATAAGAAAATGAAGTGAATAAGAAAACAAAACCAAATGGGAGAATAGTGCTGTTGTCATGATGCCTGATCTCAGGGAAAACTGCAACAGCCAAAAATATCAGAGAGTATGAAAGCTGGATGATTTCTACACGACTAAATCGTATATTAAGTCCAGGGAATATAGTAGTTTTGGAAACACACCCTTTGGCTAATCCTAGAAGAGATGTAAATGACATAAGAGAAATATCTGAACACTTACCTCCCTCCCATCGAGCCCTTTCATTGTTTGCAAGCAATCAATGTCAAAAACATAGTTGTTATCTGCTGCAGGATCAATCTGATCAGTCTTCTTCAAAAGACCAGTGTATTCACAGATGGTTGCACCAGAAGGAATATAATCCCATGATCTCACACCCCAGCCCTTGTTTGGAGTACGAAAAACCTGCTCCAATTGACAAAGAAACAGCCATAGAAATGAATACACAGCACTCTTCTGTATAGAAAAATCTGAAATCTGGTTAATAGACAAGTGAAATAACCTCAAGCCGATATCTCAATCCTTTCTGAGAAGTGCGGTTGACACAAGCAGGTCCGCATCCACAATTCGGACCACATTCAAAAACAACAGCCTTTGGCTCAATAAGTCTACAAAGAAAAATATACTGAAAATAAAAGGCATGTTGAAAGAATTCCACTGCAAGGCAACTGCAAACAGAATATTAATAAACTCTCAGCTTTGCTGTAAAGTACCAGACAAAGTTCAAAGCACTTGTCACATGTTGAAAGAATTCCACTGCATTGCATTATGATATCTCATATAACTACACTGAACTAACGAGCAAGAAAGTGTCTTGCAGTTGTAACTTATAAGACGACCAAACAGGTATCAGATAAGGGAAAGACATATAAAAGGCAACTCAAAATATTCTTTGTTCTATTCATCAGAAATATTTAATAGCAGGGAGCCAGGGACCATAAAATGCATTTATAATAAGCCAGGACGTTAAACAATTCTTGGTTCTATGGCAATGATACAAGTGCCTTAGAATCTTGGTAACTGCACTACCTGCTATGAGAAACTTCCGCAAAGCGGTAAACATGTTTTGCACCTAGCTTCAGGGTTTATAGAAACATAATAATGGTCCGTATAACCTAAAACCCACAAAAAAAGCATCATGAGAGAACAGTGAGGTTATAAAAAATTCTTGGTACTCTCTACTGCCTATACAATGAATACCCTGATAAAACCACCTTCCTCATTTTTCTCAGTTAGTCAACTGAGGACTTCCAACACCAATGGGAAATGGAGCAGCTAAACGAGGTACCCTAGCTAAATCCCCTAGAAATACCAAGAGAGCTGAAAATATTTATTCTTATTAAAATTAAGGACAGACAAAAAGCAGAAAAGAAGGAGCACTATTATATGTGAAAAGGGTGATCAAAATGCAAATATCATAAAGAATTAAACATGTAGCATGAAGGCCTAGACAATCATGCCTTACAGTAGGCAATTGTTGTTAGCATGATTGGACAGATTCTAAATATCTGTACATATCTATGTTATAACTCTAAATATTTGTGTAATGATGATAGGAGATAGCATAGATTAATGTAGCATATCTTCAGAGATATTTAGGGATATATAGCAGATTTTTAGGCATGTAAATCAGAATTCTTTCTATTTAATGGAAGAACTCTCATTTGAGAGAACTCATTTCAGCAAAATTGACAATTGTGTGTGTTAGAATAGAAATAAGTATTTCCTACTTAGAATAGAAATAGGAATAAGAATAGGAATCCTAGTTGGAAAAGGATTCCAATGTAGTGTCTATAAATAGGGTCTCAATGTAACTATTTAGATACACAATTCAATAATATTTTTCTTATATATTTCTCACATGGTATCAGAGCATTGGTGAGAACAAACAAGTCACCGTATGTCTATGTCAATTTCCGATGACTGTTGGGTCTGATTTTGTTATTCTTTTTTCTTTCTGTGGGTGTTGTGCGAAAACCAACACCACCACGAGGCTCGGAAATCCCCCGCGACCAAACCCCAGCCAAAACCACCGGAAAACATCACCCCACGCGCTCTCACGCGCCGATCGGAGGTGGTAGTTTCCGGCGAGATCTGGCTCACGCACCGGCGCGTGAGGGATTTTCTGATCATATTTTTTGAGAATTTTTTTGACAGTTGGGGTCGTCCAGCCATTCCAACCAGGCCCATATTGTTTTTGACCAGTTCCGATCGCCGGAATTAGGGTTCCGGCTATTTCCAGGCAGTTTCCGGCAATAATCAAATTTTGCCGGTTGAGCCATTCCAACATCAATTTTTTTTTTTATTGTTTCCAAGACAAATTTAGCATAATGTC